>JAQIWH010005031.1:0-15514 GCA_034695005.1 Cryptops parisi
GAGATATGACAGATAACATGAGCAATATGACAGCAATAAACAACTTTCCCGTCATTTTTGACGGGTTATTTACTAGTTGTCTAATAATGTCGAACTAAGAAAATTGAACCGTCTATTATATCAGATGTTTGATTTTATACTTACGTATTTTGTTTCATGAATGGTCCCCATGACCGAGAAAATAAATAAATAATGATAATATATTCATATATTAATATAGGCTTACATTAATATATTTTATATATTCATACAATACTGTATATAATTTTCTCATCTATTCGTTAATATATTTTAACGTAATTTTTAAAGTAATATTATGCAGAATATATACATTTATTTTTTGGACATTTGCAACTACCATGTGACTTTTGACTCATCCTGTGTGAAACACTCCCAAACCACATTCCAAATGAAAATAATTAGTTTGACATATTGTCAAACTAATTTTATATTAATTTTTAACCCATTTTTTTGTATGGTTTTTTAATATACAAAAATTGACAACACATTTTTCAATATAATTACTATAAAATCAACGATAACATAACAAAAAATTTAAGAAGACGTTACATACCGTCATACCGGTACACCAATAACTACTAAGAAAACCTTAAACAAAATTGTAACTAAATATTGTGAGAAAAAAATTCACACCCAATACATTTTGAAATTTCTCGGAAAACAAAAATTATTTACCAAATAAAAAAATAAAAATCTTACATGTAATTTGTTTTTAAAAAATCTCATTTGTGTTGCGTACTATACGACAATGATTGTAAGCCATCAGATGGGTCAGGTGTGCTTTGCCATTCAGATGGCGCTGGAGTTGATTTTCAACAATAGGTTAAAAAACTAGGTTACAATCGAGGTGGTATAAAAACGTTTTTCTCAGGTGCCAACGTGCCAAAGTGGATCGAGAAAATGCAGACCCAACGTCAGGTAAGTGGGTGTCTTCATTTTACACATTTCTCACAACAAAACGTTTACTCCTTCGTTGCGATGAATGCGCACGTTATATTAACAACAACAACACAATGGATTAGACACGAATGGATGCTGCATGTCATCATCATCTTCTTCATCATAATGCACCTGTACAATACAAGCGTGTTTTGTACTTTAGCCTACTCGTATTATGGTACATGACCCTGCTACTTATGACCAAAATCGTACATTTATAAGCAAAGCTTAAGGTTGACATTTGATGTTATACCGAATCAAACATGTTGTCCAGTAGGCATTAGTTCATTAAGCTATTACTAGTCAAAGTAACTAATTAGTTGTTGTGGCCAAAGTGTGATGCATGGCAATACTAATGAAAGCTAATTAACAGTCAGTAAGACAGTAAATGAAGCACTCAGAATTAAAAGTTGTTAAGCCACAGATTTTCACCAATATGTTCACAGCGACTTAACAACTTTGAATTCTGAGTGTTTCAATTACTTCGCCATGATTGTACAGTTTAGTAGAATTTAAAAAAAATATTGCACGTAAAGACATCGGGGATGGGGGGAGGTAGGCAAACGTTTTCAGTGACTCTTGTTTGACAAGATTCAAAACTACTTTCTACAATTCATAATAATACTGTAATAATAATATAAGTAATTTTAAATATGTGCAGTTTTAATACGATATATGTTACTAAATATGTGTACATCAAATAATGTTCTAAGTTACTAACTATGCGTACGTCTAATACAGTGGAGTTATCATGATTACTTTGCTAGTGCTTTTGCTAGGGACTAGTACTTTTTGATCACAATGACCGGCTGATAATATTAAACAATTGATAAAAATACGATAAATAGTGTGTTGGAACCGACTGATTATGATAACAATAGTTGAATGATAGCATTATCCATGATTATACTAACTGGATCCCACTGTAATCACATAAGTTACACATGAAACCAAGATCTATCTTTCTCTCTGGAACACTTCCAATTCATGGCTTCCAATGTCACTGTTTACACAATTGTAAACAGTGAACTCAAATAAAAGCATAATAATGACCTTCCTAAGTACGATAACAACACAATGTAGACATTAAAAGAGCTAAAGTGAAATTACAAAAATTATCTGCCCGTCATACTATATGCAGGGTGTTTAAAAAAAGAATGTTACATTTTAACCCGGCCATAATTGAGTAGCAAATAATAATACAGGAACTTCCTACGCATCAGTCGATAGAAAAACTCGTACGAGAGTTTTTCGTATTCATATCGTATTTCCGTTAGATTGATGTTTCGCACATGCGCTGTTAGGGGACTCGTTGTAGCAAAATGGAGACCCCGCAGCAAAAAACTTTTGCCAGAGTTGGAACAATGGGTTGCTACTACCATCGCAACAATAGACTCACGGATGTTCTTATTTCTGTGTATGGCAGGACTGACTTTTCTCTCGGCTCTATGCAGCATTGAAAGACATTTCTGCATTGAGTCTTTGCAACTATCCAATAACGGTTGTAGATATATTTTATCTTCTGACGTCTAGTCAGTTCCTGTATTGTTATTCATCACTTAGTAATTGCCTTATCAAAGTGTATCTTCTATTCGGAAACATCCATGAGAGGTGTGCATGTTACCATGACAACACGAATGTAAACAGTAACTGATGAGATAAACTAAAATTATAACAATGGAATATTTTTCCTCGTCATAAATTGCATTGTTAAATATTTAAAAAATACTAGATGAGTGACCTGTCGTAACATACGCCAGCTAGCGATCCCGTGGGTTTCATTGTTTACCCTGGTTGCTATTGTAAACCTGCGTGGATTTAGAAGGTGGGGGTCTACCTTAGAGAATTATATATAAAGATATCCAGTAAAATGAACATGTGTTGGGGAAAAAAAAACATTCTATGATGTATGTTGCTACAACTGATAAAAGACAAACCTAAAAATATTATCAGAACAATTTTTTTACTTAATAATTGATGTTTTTAATGTCAATAATAATAATAACGGCATTCATTATATAATCGTATTCATATTTTAATGTAAATCAATGCTGTACTATTATATTAATGTTAAAAAATAATGTATATGTTATCAGCAATGTATAGAATGCATCGCCTCTTTTGGCAAAGTATAAAATAACACCTTTTATGAAACTGTCAAGGTTAGTTTAGGTTAATTAACAATATTTTCTCTAAATTTAGGCCTAGATATAAACCTAAACTCTTGCATAACGTAACTATTCTCATGCTAATTTCATAATATGCCAAAAGAGTTAGGCATTCTATACAATGCCTGTATTCTATACTTCGCCGGTAACATAAACAGTATATTCAGTAATATTCAAAGCAGTTAAAATAAATAAATGCCGACTTTTACAATATGGCTTAATTCACATATAACCTACAGTATATAATTTTGTTTACATTAAATTATGCTAATATGTATTGTATACAGTACATACAATATTTGTATGCTTATCTTAATAATAATAATAATAATAATAATAATAATAATAATAATAAACATATTATAATACACACAGATACAGCATATACATGTACACAGTAAATCCTTAATTAAATACAGTACCTACATATATTCACATTGGACATAAACAGCATACATCGCATCAGGTGAGCGAAAGATTGTGTTACACAGCTGTCTATGAAAATTTCGAGTATGTATGTGTTAAATAAATACAGTTCAGAATAACCGTTTCAGTAATTTAAAAAATTATAGATTCTACCCTATGTATTTAATAATAAATTTATCTAACCATTTCCGTATCGCGATTATAAAGATCATCGTTGATGTGTTTATCCTTGACAATGGACACTTACTTGAGCACACATCTTTAACCAATCACTTCATCTAACCAACCGTTAACCTATTCTAATTTTAACCTCGATTCACTAATTTCCATTCCTTCAAATCATTTCAATCGCTCAACTACTATAAGATAATAATAAATAAAAAATCCGTTACGTTCACTGACCCTCTGTCTCTTTAATAACTTGCAAGTGACTAGGCATAACTGATAAAAACAAATATTTAGATGAAAAGGTCATCATTAACGCATCTATTAATTAACCTAAAAACATTAATCATTACTTAGCAGCATCTTCAATAACCAGACTTTTAAATTTTCAAAAAATAAATTAACAAAATAAAAAAATATAAAAAAAAAACTGTTTAGTAAGCAGGTTTGATTTAACGGGTCAAACATGTAGTGTGGACTCGATTTTTCGAACTGGCCATTTCGAATTGGTGACAAAATATTTTTTCTCGTATGGACTAATTACCATTTAAGGAAAAACTTTTACCATTTTTTTTTATCCTTACAAATAAATAACAAGTCAAAATTTGCATCAATTTCGTTATGCAATAATTCCAATTGCAGTTGGTGTTATAAAACACGATTTCTAAGAAGGAACTTTCCAGCTATTAACCTCTGTATCAGACACACACAAAAAAAACTAATAAAGTGTTTCGATCTTAATAAATTACTTGAAAAATATTTAACTTCCTAGCTGTTTCCTTAATCTTAATATGCCACAAGCATACATCTTATCTCGGATATTCTATATTTATAACCTGTTGACGGGGTGTGCAGTCATTTCTGGGTTCTTAATACTAAATCACATTTTTTGAACATTACAAAAGTATCAAACGAGGTTGATCTTCGACTTCTTAAATAAAATTTAATAAATAAGAACGCCAATGTTCATTGCACTTGACAGACTTAAAAAGAAAAAGGTCACCACCATTCGTTTGTAATTCGTTTAAAATGACCGGTGATAAAATCTGATAACTGCAAAGGTTACATTAAAAAAAAATAAGTTATAGTGAAATTGCTATGTCCATTCACTAATCTGAACGTAATAAAAAAACGATGTAGAAAATGAAACCTCTTTTAACCTCACAATGTAAACTTTTCAAGGAAAAGTTTCTCGTGTGAAAGATTGTGTTCAACATCTGAATTAAAAGATAAAAAAAAAAGGTTTTGAAAACTAGACTTTCCTATGTAAGTTACACAAAAGGAAATGGCAACGTTCAAACCCTATATATACATACAAAAAACTTTTATTTTGGTGTTCCACTTTTGAAAGAAAATTAATTTTTAAAATATTGAATAGCCAAGAATATTACTTTCGTATGAAACGAAATTCTTTAATCCCTAAGTTTGTTGTATACTTTAAAAAAAAAAAATCTGCTTGCAAAATAATAAAAAAAAAAAATTAAACAACTCTTTGACCTCACTTTCCATTTTTATATATTATACTGTACTGTACTTTAAATTTCTACCTCATGGCGTATATAGCACAATTTTAAAGTGTTAATGGTGTGAGATGGTTATCTGACCTGACAAGTTAAATGTAACGCCTCCACTTCGGAACTGTAGAAATGGAAATTTATTGCGAAGTCACTTAACGGTGAATCCATTATAACGGACTGAGGACTAAGTTTGCAATTAACGTGTTTACTACGAAACAACTCTACAGGGTAATTCAGAATAACTGTTCCTAAATAGAGGTGATAGAGAGCATGAAATGAAACACCTTTTATTAATACACTATAGTCTGCAAATGCTTTTGCAACGAGATACAACAAAATTTATGACGTATTGATAATACAGTGGATTCTGGCTTTTGATCAATTTGGAACAGATTTTGATAGCAATGACAACATTAAATGATGGATAAAACAGTGTTTTGAGACTGACTGATCATCATAACAATAGCCGATTGATAATATTATCCGTGATTATAATAACCGAATTGCTGTAATGTACATTGATTGGTCCCATAGTTTCTCCTGATGAAAATAAACCAACACGTTACATTGCCATTGAGAATACAAAGTATCCTCATTTCCGTAATTTCGTTGTGGCTTATTACGGAAGTATTTCCGGACTGTAGTTTATTAATAAAAGATGTTTACTATTATCTCTGACAATTAAAAATAGTTATTCTGAATCATCCTGTAGCAAGCTATTCTTCAAAAGTTACCTGTCACACGCACGAGTTAACGCAATTTTGGGAGTGATAAGTGGAACCATTTGTGGACAACTGTGACGTCGGGTCCTTACCAAACAGTTCTCATTGGTTGGAAAAGAAGATGTCACAGTTGTCCAAATACTGCTTAAATTGCCAAACTAAAAATTGCGCGTGGCAAGTGGCCTTCATAACGTGTAATTTTCTTTTAGTGAGTCATTTAAAAGTCACTTGTACAGATAATAACTCTACCCCCCACCTCCCCACTGTTCTCATTTTCTTTTTTCTATTTCATTTCACAAGAATTCACAATCTCTTCTTGTCTATTTTCTAGATTTTACTGCTGACGTGCATTGTCACATTGACGCTGGCAGCTCCTCAGCAGAGGAGTAAAAGCCGAGCATCCGAAAGGCAATTCGTGGAATCTTCCACATCTTCATCAGCATCGAAAAAGACGCCTGTAACTCCAGTACCAATCCTTCGCCAGATCAACGAGATCCTGGAAGACGGTTCTTATCGTTTCGGATACGAAGGAGGTGATGGATCCTTCAGGATCGAAACCCGGCAACCGGATGGTACTGTCCGAGGCAAGTACGGATTCCGAGATGCTGACGGTACCATCCGAGTAGTCGATTACAGTGCCACCAACGAGACAGGATTCGATGCGCAAGGAGAGCACATTCCCAAAGGACCTCCACCAGCAAGGGGACAGCCAGATGACAGCAACTTTGATGACGACGACGAGCCCTTAACTACCCAAAGACCACGTCCACGTCCCCGACCTCGACCTCGACCAACGGAACGTCCCTCAACTCCTCGTCCACGTCCCCGTACACGACCCACAAATCGACCACGACCACCACCACCACCACCACCTCAACAACCGCCACCTCAACATCTCTTTGAGGACGACATTAAAGATAGTTCTCAAAGCTTCTTTGTTCCTCCTCAGACTCTCAGCGAAAGTTCTAACAGGCCCAGAGAACGTCCACTTATTGAAGATACCTTCTTCACCCAGGACGTTTTCTCTCCACCACCTCCCACCACTTCCAGGAGACCCGTCTTTCGGCCATCCACTTCGAGACAACCTTCCCTGATCCGCCAACGTCCAGAACGGCCAGTGGAGCAAGACTTCGATTCATTTTCTGCAGAACCTCCGCCTCGTGCAGAGACTGCTGTTCAGCAATCAGCTCGAGGAACGGCTGCCGTGGCACGTCCCCCCAGCGAATCTTCCTTCCATATCCCATCCAGACCTCGCAAACCGTCCAGGCCACCCGTGTTAGAAGACTTTCTCTTGCCATCAGGAGTGGTTCGCAGACCCGTAGAATCCACTCGACGCCCGCAACGTCCATTACCTCCACCTCCACCAACCAGTTCTGTAGACACCGATGCCCTCGACGACATTGTTATTCATGAGTCTTCAAGACCTCAGAATCAACAGCCGGCTCTTTCTTCCTTTTCGCACCAGAGACCAGCGACGACTCATCGCCCACCATTCCGATCGCAGCAACGTCCATCATTTCAATCACAGGAACGTCCATCATTCCAATCGCAGGACCGTCCATCATTCCAATCGCAGGACCGTCCATCATTCCAATCGCAGCAAAGGCCATCTTTCCAGACACCACGGCCATCGTTCCAGACGCAGCATCGGGGATCGTCTTCGAGCGGATCCATCATCGATGACTTCTTGGCGAGCGTGCCTCAACAATCTGCAAGATCGAGGCCTCAGTCCAACCGTAGACCTGTGTTCGAACACACAGATCATTTCTTTGACAACGATGACTTTGAAGATAGACGTACTCGAAGGGAACGACTAGAAGATTTTTCTGAGGCGATGGGAGGTTCCCACGGATTCATTCTAAGAGCTGATCCAGCATCGTTGGGTAGTAATGGACGTGGACGATTCGAGCATGCGCAGTTGGTCAAAACAGTGCCAGGGTCGAGTGATCCCATCTTCCACACGCTGAGTGTGTTTTAAAAACTGAATGGACTGGAACGTTAAACTGCCACTTTTAAGAGTTATCTTAAAAATTATTTCAAACGTTTTTGAATGTGAAGTTCCATGACCTGGATACTTTCCTCTGCAATACTTCCCATCGACATCTTGCAGAAAATCCAACTGAAAACCGCCATTACTCCTAACTGTGGAACAATCGATTACTCTTTAACTTGCAAACAAACTGAATCCTGAAAGGCTCACTAAAAAACGTTGGATTCATTCAAGTTTCTACAAACTCCCTTCATGTAACAAAGTTTTAGATGCTCATTGAATCATTGTTGATATAACTCATCACTCTTAACACCTCATCGATGTAGTTAACATCTTCCCCCATGCTGTGTAATTTTTGTGTACATTTGCATTGTATTTAGGCTAGCACTGTTGGAATCCTAACAGTTTATCGTGTTAATAAACAACATTTTATACGAGGTGTTTCATTGGTTTTTATACCGGTAGCGGTATCCTAAATTTAAAGCAGTAGAAAACAAGTTAAATAACAGTAAGTTAAGCTTAACTCGATAACCAGTCAATACTTTAGTTGAAAAAATGAACCCTTCAGAAGATGCTAAGAGTTCCATGATTTCACTACTATGAGGAATAATACCAGTAAACATGCATCACCAGTCACTGCTAATAGGCAAACATTAGAATATCGAAAATTGTTTGGTATCATATTCTCAAATGTTAAAAAAAAAAATTAATACGAAAAATACAACACATTAAACTCAACACATTATTAGAGAATGTGTTGAAAATGAGAAGATTGATTATATAAACATATTCTTCAATTTCATTGCAGGAAGCACGTTAAAACATTATTTTTTAGTTATGATAAAATTCATCAGCCGAAAAGATTGATAATTTATATTATACCAAATGGAAAAAATTCACAATGAATTCCAAACCAACCAATTTTTAGAGTTACATGAAACTTGAACTAATGTTTGGTAGTAAGTGAGCTTTACGGGGTGTGTCTCAAAAGTAAGTGTAGGTTACTGATTTTTTATTTAAATGGATACAAGACTCACAATTTATGTGAAAATCACAAATTATGTGCTTCAAGGTACACTCTTGAGAAGTCACACAACGGTTCTAGATTTTTTTCACTGATCTTAGCAGAACTGGAGCCATTTTCCGTAAGTGTGTTTAGTTCATCGGTTACAATTTTTTGAGGTATTGTCCAGTCGCGCACTTCCCAAGGGATGTACCTTCAAGCACGATGAAAATAAAGAAGCAAGTTTCTTCTTTCACTATGCCTTGAAGCACATAACTTGTAATTTTCGCTGGATCTTATATACATTTAGACAAAAAAATTAGTAGACTTACTTTTGAAACACACCTCGTACGTTTTTTTAACTTAAAATAGAAACAAAGTAACAATTGTACTTCATTTCGTAAATTCGATTTAGATATTGGATATTATTATCATATGATACTTATGAAGGATTCTAGGACAAAAAAACGTTGCCCCTCCCACACCCGGATACTCCTCCAACAAAAAAACCATCCCAATATCCCAGGTATGGTTGTTTTTTTTTTGTCCAGGTTGTTCTTGTTCTGATACCCTTACAAAGAATGAACGGCAACTAGCATCATACAAATACAACGAACAACACATGAAAATGCACGGGTTTTATTGTATACTGTAAGTAACACTAAAGCATTTAAACATGAATCTAAATTCTTGTTGTAAAGTGAAATGTGTTAACAGTTTTATAATACTTTGATGTTACATAACCTCATTGACCACTTGTACTACGAGGGTGAATCAAAAACTAACTTGCCCCTAATTGACAGTTCATTTTCGTTGTATTACAGTTAAACTGAGCACCTAGCAATCATGTGGAAGATGTCTCGTACCAGCGGCAGGACAAGTTTCAAGTTATTTAAGGATGTAGTGTGTGCGAAATGGTCATTTCTGTGTGAGACGTCCACTCGATTGTTACTCCAAATTGGGGCTGTGGAAAACATTTCGTTTTTTTGTGGGCAAAACGCCTGGGATTCACTGCACTGAGATTCATCGTGAAATCTCATCTGTATACGGAGAAAATGCAATCTCAAGCCATGGTATTGTGATGTCGTGTCAACAGTTAGAAAATGGCCACAAAGATTCAAAAACGATGATGCTGTCAGTGTCAAAGATGTGGTCTTGAACTGGTTAAACAACGTTGGGACGGTGTTTTACAGTAGGGGTATATCGAAAAGGTAATACCACGTTCAGATAAATGTTTAGTCATTGAGTGATTAAACTGCTATGATTAGCATAAAAACAGTAACAAATACAAAACATTATAGTGACATAAATAGTGATATAATAAAAATAAAAATTTGCTTTTACTCGCGCAAATTCAACTGCTGTTTAACATCATCGGTTAAGTGGGAACGATGCCAGACAAGACTTTCATCTTTCACTTGGCCGACAGCATTTTTCACAGCTTTTTTCTGTGTGTGTGTATTATTTTGAAAACCTGCAAGGGATGATTCCGCTCTTGTTTTTATGGTTTCTTTTACCTCTTCTCCTCTTTAACAGCTTCTGTAAGAATGGCTGCAAAACTCAAAGCTGCCATGTTTTGCAGGTTGTAAAAATAGGTTCCACACTAGTACTTTTGCTCGCTACTGTCATCCAATTATTCCACTCACCTGATATCGAGCTGTCATTCTTGACATCTGTTGACGAATAATTTTTTCGTGTTTACCGCTTGTTGTTGATGGAAGATCAGGACGAAGCGTTCATTACAGTTTTTTCCTAATACCTCAGAACGAGGGTGTTGTCATGTTACATATTATTGCGTTACCGGTTGGCAATTTGTTTCGTATTATAAAAATCTGAAGATCTGACACTCGGTGATTGGTGTCTGGTAACATTTTATAAAATGCGTAGTTTCTGCAAGACTTTTTTTTTTAATTTTCGAGTATATACATCTTAATACCACGAAGGACAGGAAAATCATGTTATTTGTCAATTCATTAGCGGTAATGAACGTATTATTTTGTCATTAAAAATTTGACTACCCTTACGGTGATTCTAGTATAACATTGACAAAATCCATTTTCTGCAACACTGTCTTTAATTTTTGTAATAATCATTAATTTTTATTTAGAAAAAAAATTGATGAGCTTTACACTTGGGTGACTTTACATTGGTGAAAAGACATCATTTTTCTGCGACACTTATTTTTTTTTAATAATCATAAATAACTATTTAGCAGGTGCAAAAGTGTCACTTGCATTATTCGGGATGTTTTTAAACAGTCTGGCCAAATTTGAACCACAAATGCTGTGCATAAAAAAAAAAGTCCTTATAAAAACGGTCGAGAATTGCATACTCGTTTGCACATCTACTGCAATTATGAGACAAATAGCCTATGAAATTGTGAGAGTTCATTTGTGTTTTCTCAAAAGGGAAGTGTTTTTATGAGTTTTGTTTTGATTTTGATGCATAGCATTCATATGTGGTTAAATTTTGCCAGACTTTTCAGAAACACCCTGTATGGTTTGTACAATCTGTGTGTGTATAGATAGAATCACTTCAAAAATGCATAAAAAATATTATATCCTTATGTGTACATTACTAGTACTGCGCTGGTCTACTTTGTAAATGTGGATCTTTTCGGTGATATGGGCACTTCAAATATCGTTGATTATTTTGCATAAGGATACCAAAAAAAAGAAATTATGTGACTTCATCCTGTGTTTTCTCAAAAGGGAAATGTTTATGAGTTTTGTTTTGGTTTTTATTCATAGCATTTATATGTGGTTAAATTTTGTCAGACCTTTCAGGAACACCCTGTATGGTTTGTACAATCTGTGTGTATAGATAGAATCACTTCAAGAAATGCATAAAAAAATACTATATCCTTACATGTACATTACAGTACTAGTACAGCACTGGTCTACTTTGTAAATGTGGATCTTTTCGGTGATATGGGCACTTCAAATATCGTTGATTATTTTGTACAAGGATACCAAAAAATTCAAGTACATAATGGAACACTTGGCAATAGTTATTCTATCATCACTTGAAAATTGGTAAAGAAGAAAAATCAAATTGTGGTGCCAAACGCATCTACTTAAATTTAATGTTTTGCATTTTTCTTTTTTCGTAGCATGGTGTTAAACTTCTTCCGATTGTCACCACAAAGTGGAAGAAGAAAAAGAAACCAAATAAATGGAAATTTGACAGAACGGGATGAAAATCGAATTGAAAAGACAACCAAATGCGGAAAACCAAAATTGCAACAAGCAGATGGTTTCAATTATCAAACAAACGCCATCATCGGTTTTTCCGGAATATTCCCAAAGTGGCACTTGAAAAAATTTTCTTGGTTTCTATTTCTTTTTTCTTCTTCTTCTTTCAGTTCCACAGAAAACACGTGTAAATTGCAGCAAAGAAGATATGTGAGAGCAACTAAATCCCCCCTCCCCTTTCTCAATTCCAAATCTCTGGGCAGTGCTAAAACAGAGACAGTTTATTCTTGTTGTTTCCATTGACTTATGTAGTAGACCTTGAACAAAGCATCAAGAAGTAAACAGAAGAATTACTTAGAATTTGTAGGTTGCCTAGGATTAAAGAGAGATTTCATCTGACTACTTTTTCTGGTGGGTAGAAAACAAAATATACAAACAGGCATTCGATGTAGAGTTTTAATTAACAAGAACAAATCAACAAATATAACAGCCACACAAGAAAATTTTTTGATTCTTGTCGTTGCCACATATTTGCATTGCCTCACTGCCATTTTTTACACAATAATTTTTTGTTTCTTATTTATTTGTTATTTACTTGCTGATCGAGGCGTTTTTTACATTTTTGTATCTTGTCGCTTTGTTACTTTGTACATGTTTTTTTTTAAATTTATTGTTTAAATGGTCAGATTTTTTCGTTTGCTCAAACATCATTTGTAACCCTGCTTCATGCGTTATTTGTAATTCAAAAGGTGCCAACACGATTTTATATTATTTTTAGAAAATCAAAGATGTCTAAATACGCTTATAATCAAAACCCGCTTGAACTCCTCTCCCTTTTGTCTTTTTTTTTTCTTTTTTTTATTATTTCACATAAAGAAGAAAAAATTTACTAAAAATTTAAAAACGTGGTTTTCAAGTGCGTAGACAAGCAAAAAAAGGTTAAGATCTTGAAAGATTTCTTAAAAGTATTTTCATGTGTACATAGATTTTTTCGAAATACACACAAGAGTTTTTCGAAGTTGATATGTTTTTTTTGCAAAGAGAATGGTGAAAATTTTTCTAGTTGCAACAAGTTTGCAGTCTGTCTAATGATAACCTTATAGGCTTGTTTAAAATATTGTGTATGACTATTTTGATGGAGACTGTAAAATACAAAATAAATTTACGTGGTGAAATGCTAATGTAGACATGATCCAAACTTTGTACCTATTCATGGTAAGTTGGTTTGATTTATTCGTATTGTTATACTCTTTATATTAGCTTCACTTGTGAGTTTCTACATACAAAAGCAAGATGTCTTGATGGATTTTGATGAATAAGATGTCTATGGTTTCGTCTTAGTCTATCGAGTGACACTGGCTATATGGCGTCAATGAAAAACCAATATGGCGGATGCTACATGATGCCATATATTCATTATTCCTTAGACCCTCTTACAGGCTAAATGGCTCGATGGATTTTGATGAATGAGGTGTCCATGGATCCGTCTTAGTCTTACGAATGTCACTGCCTATATGCTGTAAAAACCAATATGACAGACGCTATATGTCAGTATATAAAGAGTATGCTTAAAAAGCGTTTTAATATATTTGTTTTTATTATCACTTGTTGTTCTGCCATTTTGTATTTGTTCTACACTTTGTACTAGTTTTGTACAGAATGTATACTTCCGAAAGTCGACTTCTACGTCTTGTGAAATATCTCTCTATTGCTTACAACAATATTGTTGAGTTTTTGTTGTTTTTTGGCAACATTGCAAATTTCGCTTGTAGCTTATTCCACTGTTTTTTTTAATTGGCTCTTAATTAAGGATTAGCCCTTAATTTGTAGTTGAAATAAGTGAGATAACTGAATGGTGAATCCAGTTATGGCTAATTTATAACTCAATCAATTTTAGTGGATTGAAATTACTGAAACTTCAGTTTGGAAAAGTAAATACCATTTTATTTTTGATGATTATTCAAAAATCGAACATGTGGAAGGTGAAATGAAATCTTCCTTCTTCAGCGTTATTATATAAATGGAATCCTTATAATATGAATTAAATTATTATTCACCAATTATATGAATTTCATGCATATAATATCGCTAAAGAAGGAAAATTTCACCTTCAATCTTTGAAAAAGTATCAAAAATAAAATGGTGTTAACTTTTTCCAAACTGATGTTTCAGTAATTTCAATCCACTATTGACACAAATTGCCATTCAAAACTCCGTTCACCATCTTTAATGATCGGAACTATCACCGTCACCGTATATTATTCTATTTTCTTTATAGAAATCCTGTGTCTCTTGGTTAATCCAGATTATCCTTTTCAGTACTTTTCGATTAGACATCAGACCTCCCTTGTGCTTGTACTTGGTTTTATTGGTTTGTTTTGCAGGTTAGGTTAGGAAAAAAACAAGAAAGTATGATTTTTTTAATATTATTCACCTAACCTAACCAGCAAAATAAACCCCAACAGTCCACAAATACTTACCTCGACCAAGTACAAGCAAGTAGCAACACAAGAAAGATCAGGCATCTAATCGAAAAGTACAGGTTATACTAATGTATTTTGGTAAACCTTCCAGAATATCCTAATTTCTTTAGGTGAACCTTTTAGAATATCGTTAAAAATTATTATATGTCGTTTAAAAATTGAATATTGTTTGTTGAATAATATTTGAAATGGGAGAAACAAAACAACAATAAGGTATTTTTCTCATTCAGTCCATTCATTGTTATAACTTTCTTTAGTTTAATTTTAGTAAAAAGCCTTTGTAATTGTAATTGTTGGAAGAGAAAGTCTTTCTTGGTGAAGAATGTTTTTTTGAGTAGAAAATCTTGCTACTGGAAGACATCTTTGGAACACATCATAATTTTCGGCGTAGAAGTATGAAAAAGTTTTCGAAACAGCAACTTAGATGGATGAATTTGCCTAACATTTTGTAAGGTGAGCTAGCGTTTCTTAAACTGTGTTCCTCACAACCCTCGTGAGACTCTTCTAGAGGTTCCTCGAGAATTATTTTCATGATCAACATAGTACTTACAATAGCATGACCTGGCTGTTAATCTCTATTTGAAATACTACTCTTCATTTTTGTGTCAGTGGTGAAATAAGTCAACTTCGTTGTTTGTTTTTTTTTTTGTAATAATATTTAGATTAAAAAAAAATATTTTAGTTTAAAATAAAATAAAACATGTCAGTAATTAATTTTGAAAAATTTCAGAATGGATTAATATTTCAAAAATTTTAGCTTGAATTTCTAACATGGTAAAAAATATCGATAGATTTAATCTACCTTATCTCAAAAAATCATATACAGTATAAAAATGTCTTTAGGAGGGGTTCCTCAAAATTTTATAAGAGTATTAAGGGGTCCTCA
>JAQIWH010005032.1:0-15513 GCA_034695005.1 Cryptops parisi
CAATACACCCCCATCTCGAATGTCATTAACAGAACTGCATCTTAAAGAAAAGCTCCAGCAACTTAAGCCTAGCGTTAATGCGGAATTACTCACTAAAAAGTGAGACTTGTTTTGAGACATGTCGTTAAACGTCACAATAGAAATCATAGTGACAAAACACAAAAAGCAACAACCTACCCTATACTTTAACGAAACTATAAAAATTGTGATACAATACGTGATAAATGAGCTTTCAGAAACGTCGTTTGAATAATAAAATAAAATAATTCAGAAAAAAACAATACAAATAAGAGTATAGTTTTTTAAATTCTCGTATATTTCTACAAATTATTCGTACGTTTCTTTAAAATTAAAATTATGTTTCGGGTGTCAACCAATCATCTTTCAGCGTAGGCCTATATATTTTTTAATATATTAGTTGACTTGCATTCAACTATTTTTCAGAAATTATTTTAACGATAGTTGCTTGTGATATCGTATTATTTTTGATAATAAATATTTTATGTAAATTTCATATAGCTATTAATTAATTTTTGACTTGTTGTATTGGCTCTGTATATTTATCATTGGATTTTATCATATCATATTTCATATAATGTCAGAAAATTTTTGCACAAAACTTACACTTTTGTTTTATTAATTTCCATCGTGCCCAAAATCAACTTTGCGTAACACATACTTGATACAATCACATTATAATTACGGCTATATCACTTAAAATAATGCTCAATTTTACTTACTATATTGTTGCATGTTTCATTCTGATAATGTTAATCAGTTAAAAGTCAAATCGATTATTTTCAAAGTTATGTAATAATAACAATAAGTATAATGTTAAAATGTCAAAATACAAGAGTGTATCAAAAAATGTGTATAATAAAATCATGTTTGTTTTTTATTTAAAATTTAATATGAATTTTAAAATTACTACTCGAAAATCCGAATTATTCGATAATCCGAACAACACTAATCCCCAAGCCGTTCGGGTTAGTGGAGTTCTACTGTACTCGTTTAATTCCTGCAAACTTTTATTGGAACATGTGATCAACTTCTCGATACCCCTCCCCTCCGAAATACACACACTTACCAATTCGCTCCAGTTTGGTGCAACCATTTCAGAACCACTAATATCAGTTTCATTAGTTTGGAATCGTTCTTGTTCAATTTCGTTTGTTATTTTACCGAAAAAGTGGTTATCCACGTCCAGCTACGACATGTTCGATAAAATGACAAACTAAATTGGAGGATAACGATTCCAAACAAATGAGACTGAAAACGGTGGTTGTGAAATGGTTGCATAAAACTCGAGCGAATTTGTCAGTGAAGGTATCGAGAAGTTAATCCCACATTCCAACAAGTCTTTACAGACATTAGACGAGTATGTGGAAAAATGAATAAAGTGGTGTCCTTTACAGTAACAAACATGATGTGACAAAGATCATTCCACGTAAAAAAAGGACATGATTTTTTATGAGAAAATTTAACTCAAAAGTCGAATAACTTGAAAGTTAAACTAGTTCTTGGAACGAATTGTGTTTGAAGTTCGAGGGTCCACTGTATATGTATCAATATCAAAGCAATTTTTATTTTGTAAGATTTGTGTTTAAATTACAATTTTTTATACTTAAAAGCACGTTTCTTGGTCACTACATTACCCATTGTTTACAGCTGTTTTTAATTGTTTAATATGCTAAAAGCCGGATGGTATTCAAATATTATATACAGGAGGTATGAAATAGTATTCAAATTTAAATTGAAAGATTTACTTTTTGAGTTTTCATTACTCAAGCACTCCTAATTAAGACTGGCAACGTACAGTAAGTGACCATTTACTGTAACATAAGTGACCGGTATTTCATTCATTTTTTTTTAAACATAAATTATTTTAAATACTTCAGCAATTCTTTCAGCATCCAGACCCTTTATCTAATTTGGCATAAAGTTTTATTTTTCAAATCATGGAACAGAACAGGAATACAAATTGAAAGTTCAACCTCCATAAAGTACTGTCACATTTTATGTAACGTAAGTGAGCGTTGTATTTTATTTTTTATTCGTAATTTACAATGGGATACATTTATCCAACCTCGTTGAGGAAATTAAATATGACTTTCATTAGTCTCTAAGGAACATTGTAAATTGAGGTAAATTTAGTAAATTACTATGAAATCACAATTTGAAATGTTTACAATTTTCTGAATGTGATATAAGTGACCGTGGAAAGACCTATGCCTATACCATTTTGTTATTTTCTATTCACGAGTGAAACACTTTTGATACACCCTCGTATAAGTAATAATACATTAGCTGTATATGCACAGTATATATTTAGTACGATATAAAATTTAGATTCCTAAATTTTACTATTGTCTACTGTTACATGTTGTACTTATACGGTTTACGTCGTCGTATATGTTGTTACTATTGTATAATACTGTATGTTGTATACCGTATACGAGCGTAGATACAATAAATTGCAGATTTTATGCATAAGGTACAGAATACACTATACATAAATTCGATATATATTTATGAGCCAAAATATTGATGTATTTATAGCTTTTCTTTCCTTCAGCGTCTCTACTGCTGAAAATTGATTCTATGTCAATAAAATCAATGCATTATTATTTTTGCATAAGAAAAAGGTCTAGGATTCTGTGCGATGAAAAAGATCCAGACGTTTCTTTAGTGGAGTGCCAACGTACATAATGTATAATTTGCGCATTTTTAGTTCAAATAAAAACAGTAAGTACACAACTAACAGCTGACGTTTCAGAATGGTTACACAACATGGTTTTCCTATGTATAAATATACATGTACATATGTATAAAATTTATCGATCTGTTTGCGTATGTGTTACGTTTAAAATATCAATACAAAATCCAATTTGTTTTACTATATAACGTATATTATACAATGGGTGTGAAATTGCAAATACAGCCACGTTATCCCCAAAAAAGTGAATAAAATTGAAGGGCCTGGTGTAAAAAGGTGTTAAGCTACATTTTTAAAATTGTTCAGGAGAGCCGTTTTTCTGGCAAGAATCTCCATAGAGTAGCCTACCATACTGAGCAACAAAATGATTCTCTATATTATGCTGCCATTTTGTGAAAAATTCAAAAAGTTGTAAAGTAACTAGCTAGAACAATACTGAGGAACAGTCAAATGTAAAAATGTTTTTTTTAGATGGCTTATCACTATATTGCCGAGCCCATCATTTGAAATCACTTTGATTGTGTAACGATTATTATCATTAAAATTACTGTGATTGAAAATCAATTCTGTGGTTATATATGATCCTCAATTAAGTTAAATAGTTAATCGACTAATCATGTACTCGTTAATACATCACCGACTCAATTGCATCCAACTACTAACTTAAACGTAAGTATGTATTGTCCCTACGGGATGTAGTTATTTAAAATAAAAAAATAAAAAATAAAAATAAACCTTTTGACATTAAAATTTTCATAATTAACAATCAAATTATTTTATAAATTGTAATCATTCCGAACATATACTGTAAATAAAATTCGTTTCATGTTTATTTACATGTTTTTTGTATATTGTTTGTACGGACATGCATTGAAACAGCTGAACCGATCTAGCTACAAAGATTGGAAAGATTCCCGGAAAAGCTATTTTCTTATTATCCATGTTAGAATTTTAAATTAAAAGTCGATAAATATGTTTTGTTACCCCCCCCCCCCCTGGCCTCTCTCAACTCGTAAAACGTTGTTCACGCTACGGTTTTCGGCTTGTTCACCAATTAATCTAAATAGAGTACGAAATGTTTTCACTAAAATGCAGTACTAGATTCAATAAATTTTACTGTAATGTCACCAGACATGTGGTGACAATTTATTGGAATTCTCTGTAGTTTCTTGATAGTTGGCATGTTGTTAATTACTTCACAATCAAAGTCACTTGATATAAATTCATTAAACGGTCAATTGAGTGTCTTTCCCATTAAATGAAATACAACGTGACAACAAGAAACACTGAAACTGTCACATTAGTAACGAATGGAAACATGATTTGGTATGAATTGTGTGTGTGTATCATTCGTAATATTTTAAAGATGTAATCTACAATATATGTGATACAAGCATTTAAAAGTAAAATATTTTTGCTCTTACATCATTTGTTGACCAATTACTGTCATGGAAAGAAATTTACATTTATATTTATATCCATAAAATTTTGTTTTTCATCAGTTATATACCTCATTATTTCTAAAAATTTATTTTGATAAAAATATTTTTGAATCACGATGGAACACGCTTAACATGTTTTTCCACTTAAAAAATAAGACTTAATATCATATGACTTATAAATTTAAGCATGATTTTCCTTATTTATATTTAATTAAAATGTTAAACACTTCTCACTTAAGAAGTATGGACTAAGATTTTTCACCACCAATACATTTTAGAAAGAAGACAACAGCTGGGCCTAGTCCTCGCAATTTATGCGAGTTCTTTATATGTGATTTTTCTCTTTTTAGCAAGATATTATCCAACATGTCAAGATTTTTCACCACTAATATATCTCAAAAATACAACAAAAATAAGTCAGAATTCTTTATATGCGACTTCGCTAGTATTTAATGATAGATATTCTCCCAAATGTTCGTTATATGCGAGAAAAAGTAAGCTATTATTTAATTTTGCATGGTGTTACACAAGTGATTGAACTTTTTTTGCATGTGCTTATTTTCTGTTACAAATGTTAAGATAGCCCGCAGCATTTTTACCATTTCATAAAAATTTCGATTGATAAATTTTTTAGTTATTTTCGATCTATTCGATATTTTTTATTTATTTAAAACATTTTACGACCCATAGAAACAGTACAGAAAATAAAAAGACTTAACTACGCAATAAATGTGTGTAATATTTTGCGCAAAATATAACCCTCGGGTAATTCGAAAACTTTCGGTATCATTCTTTTTCATAACATTAGTATTAGCAGGTAATGCCATTGCGCATCTAAGCTAAATCCACCACCAACCGAAGAGCTTATTTCCAAAACGCCTTAAGTCCACTTTTAAGAAACGATTTTTTTATTCATTTAACCATAGATTTTGCATATAAACGTAGTTTTTGAGAGCGCTTTTCGGTAGGAAATAATAAGTTTTGAGTCTTGAAAGTAACATATTTGGAATCAGCGATGCACAAATAGTTTTCAAAGTTTCTTAACGCAAAAATGATCAAAAGTGGAGATAAGACGTTTTGGAAATTAGTTCTTCAATTTAAAAACCAATTTAGCAATGTTGTTGGACATGAAATTAGTCAACAACTACAACGTCATAACTTTCAACCAACAAAATTAAAAGAAAAACTCATTAGGCTTACAAGAAAATTCACGCACAAAAAAAAACAAACATCTTACCATGTTAAGAGTCTATAATGAATAGGCAACGACAACTTTCACCTGCCATCTCCTTATTTCCCATAGGACTAACCCTACAGAAAACACACTTATAAGATAGAAAGAAAAAAAATAAAAGAGGATTTCTAATAGCAATGAACAGGCAGCAATGTACCCAAGTGTTCGATAAGGGTTAAAAGAAGAGGAAGGGGGGTGTATAGCAAAAAGTGAGACGAGGGCATTCACTCTCCCTCTTTTTATTTCTTCTTGGGCTAGAAAATTTTCAGCTTACTCTTGCGCCAGGTTTTGAGAATCGGTTACTATAGCAACGCAACATCCTGTTTCCCCGTAACACAAAAAGATGATAAAAAAAAATACATCTCTATTCGTTTACAAGAAAATTGTACAAGGTGATGTTGTGTCTTGTTTTATGTGTGAAATTTTTACGATATTTTCTGCGCTTCATCGATGCGGTACTAAATCCCATTTTGTTTATCATGAAGTACAGTAGTAGTTTTCTAGTTGTAGGCTAACGTACAATATAAAGAATGAACAAAAAATAAATAACAAAAATTATATTAAACACAAAAGCGACTTTCACATAGGTTTAGATACCTGTTTGATGTGATTTTAAGACTATCTTATCCACACAAAAATTCTTGTAATGGTATATTTTATGGAAAAAATTGTTCAAACATTACAGGTGAAACTACAGATGGAAATTAGTAAAAATAAATCAATAAAAACCTATTTTATTAAATATAAACTAATGATCCGAAACATTGATAAATTTAATAAAAAGCTAATCTTAAAAACATACAAATGTGTAAGTGTTTATAAAATATGTCGAAATAGCTACTGTATACTTTTTTAGAAAAAAATTCCTAATCTTAAAAATTATCTTAAAATAATTTACATGGACTTTACAATACATGAAAATAAATTTGAAAATTAGAAAATGGCCAGTGAAACAGTGAAAAATCAAAAGGAATATTTTAACCTCACTTAACTATCCAATAATCTTAAATAACTATCTAATAGTGTCACCTCCAAAAAAATGATGCAGTAAGATGGTGGAAACAACCATTCATACAGGTATCACATTACCTCTATATAAATTTTTACCAAAGGTTTCTAAAGATTTCTCAGGTTTATAAATAATCTCCAAAATTGTATTAAGTAGTTAATACTGTAGGCCTACAATTTATCTCAAAATCATATCCTAAGTACATTACTATACAGAAAAAACAACTGCATTGAAATTTATTTTTAAGAAATATAAATTTGCGTTGAATTGTTATCCTTCTTTTTTTCGACGTCCGGTTAATACGCTTTATTGTATATTGTCATAATGTACTTTCTTAAATTTTAAACATGTCTCCTAGTACTTATAAAACCACAAGTCAAACTAACATAAAACATATAATAAGGGCGTAGTAGGCTATAATACCGAATAGCCATAGAAACCGACACTAATTTTAGGTAATCAACAAAAAATCCAAAACACTGCTATTATAATAAGAGAAAAATAAACTTGTTTATGCAGAAAATAAAAATGGATATGGAAGAGGGAAAACGTTTAATTAAAGTGAAATTGAAATTTTTTTCTAAGAATATTCCAACCTTAGATATTCAACAAGGGTGATATTATTCTAAAAATTAATTAGTATGGAGTATCTAACTTGCTCTACAGCCTTTTAATGTGAATCTATATAACTAAGATTCTTGAGTGACGGATGTGACGTCAATACCGATGTTAAACTCGATATAAAAGAGTACTTTGGTTTTTGTTCTCCCCAACATCTACATTGATATGCATCCTAAATTTGTCCATGAAAGAAATTATTTCTGAGTTAGCCATCGCTTGCGACAGGAGTGGCACACTAGTAAAAAACTAAAAGTCGGTGAAAACAGATGTTATCAGATTTTTTTTTAAATATTCTGACAAAAAAAAATATGAAAAACTCCCCCTCTCCAAGATTTCATAAAAAACTTCACCTCATTTTACAGGTATGCAAATTATTCCAAAATGGAATCGTAAGAGAAAAATGACATATAGACAGCAAAAAAGTGAGTTCGCTAGGATATGACCATAGAAACTATCATTTTATCATTTTTTAAAAAAAAAGACAGAATCTATACATAGGCATAGTTCGTAAGCAGAAAAAAACACAATACTATACTTAGAGCAGAAAAATATATTGTATAAGAAGAAAACAGAAGTTAATGAAACCAACTATTAAAATAGTTTATTTCATGATTTATAATAAGATCTGAACCAAGTAAATCATCGGCCTTTATAAAGTGTAAACCTGTTAACTTCATTTTAGCAACTTTACAGGAGAAGCATACAAGTAAATAAAAATACATTGTGTAGGGAAAACTTTTTTCATCACACATTTACACTATGTTAGAAGTCAAATTGAGCAGAACTGATTTTCTTAGTTAATCATGAGACCAGTCTTTCCCTTTTGAATGGTATTTTAATCTTAAAATGAGCCAAAATAGCAGGTTTACACTTTGAAGCTGCGTTAATAAATGATTTTTAGAGTGAGTACACTAAAAGATTAGAACTGCTCCACAAATTATGCTAAAATAGTACTCTAACAGAAAAGCGGCACAAAGTACACAGTAATAAACAAGTCCACTAGGCTCATCAAAAGTGTCACGATTTTTAAAAGCTTCATTAAAAATAAAATAAATTTGAAAACATAAACCTAATAAAAAATGTGCACATAGTTTATACAAAGTACACGATCTATACAACAGAAAGCAATGAAGTATGAATAAGCAATGACGCAGATGATGATGAAAACTTTCATTAAAACAGGTATCACATAATTTATAAAAATATCTTAAAATCAAAAACTAAAATCAATAGCATGATTTTAGTCTAAATCTAGAATTTTAGATTTTAGATTTTAGTCTTTTTAGTCTCCATTCTACCTTGGTTTTTCACAAATTTTAAGAATGAGAATTTTAAGAATTTTTTACTGGTGATAAATTGCATATAATACTTGTAAAAATACACATATATTCAATCGAATCTTGTACATTTATTTGCTTCATACTGATTAGTTTGTTATTTTGTTTTGAGTTTTGTTTTGTTTGTATCTTTGTTATGTTTGATTGTTATTAATCGTTTAAAGAAAAAAATGTTTCAACTAAAAATAATTTCTAAATGGTACTTTGAAATGATACCTTTAGTGGTACCTTGAAAGACTTACACTAGTACGTGCTAAACAAAGTATTCCACATTAATATCTTAAAAGAAGAACACAATAAAAAAAAAATTAATAGGGCAAAAGAAAGTGTCATCATATGATTTGCAAGAAACTCATCGTCATCAATAATTAAAAATAAAGAACATGCATATAACATGCACATATACTCTTATTAAGTTTATACAGCAAAAAACAATGAGTGTGAAAAGTACAAAGCAGATAATGATGAAAATAACCATTAAATCAGATAATACTAATTTATAGAAATATTTTGAATCCCCAAAAAACAATAATTTTCAAAACAATATCCTAAAATATTAGTATATAGTGAGATTATACATATTATCTCAAAATAGTACCCTGAGACCAGAGTAACACACAGTACCGGTACTCCAAGTACAGAAAATAATCGACTAGGGTCATATAAAGTGTTAATATAAAGTGATAATATAATAGCGTTGTCATTATACAAGTTTCAAGAAACTTCTAACAATAAAAATAAATACAAAACATAAATCTAATAGAAAACATACGCATAGTTCATACTGACTATATAGATACTATACAACAGAAAGGCAATGGGTGTGAATTAAGGCAGCAGAAAATGATGAAAGGAGCCATAGAAATATGGTTCTGGCTTATGATTGTGAGAATAGCTTAACACAAGCTATGTCAAAAATAGTATCCTATAGAATAACTTTGATTCTAAGAAACAGCAAACAACCAAATAGAAGTGTGAAGAAGACGTATAGGAAGATGGAAACGGCCATTGAAAAGCACAGCCGCATCAGCCGCAGTTCAATAGATCAAACCGCGATCGACGACGTCATTGATTGTGTTTCTCCCAGCAACAATTAAACCCATTTAATACACCATTTTGCAAAATACCAGTAATCACCTTTCTCTACATTGAACAATATTTTTTTTTCTTCAAGTTATAATCTCAATACAAAGAAATCCTAAGCAATCGATTTAGTTCTTCTGTGAAGAATTCGAGCTGCAGGTTGTAAGGAACATCGAACATTTTCGCGGCAAAAACCATGAAAAGCTAATTATATTATAACATTTAGTCAATGTATGTTATATTCAAACTATCAACACAATCAATACAAACGTTTAGTTCGATTTCGATTATGGAACGTCAGCACTGTTGAAGATAGGCCTACTTTTCGCAACATTGTAACAAGCCACTGAATCCCTATGGCCATTATAAGACGTTAATAAAGACTCGTTAATTCGTGGCCTGTACATCAGAAAGCAATTGCAGTGATTTATCAACGACATCGGTGGGTACTAATTTTTTATCTCTTACATTTTTAGAGAGAAACAAGTGGTTTTTCTTTTTTAGAAAACTGACAAAGTGATGGATCAGAATAAAAACAAATAGCTAAAACTAAAATAATATCGACAACAGACTTAGTAAAAAATTTTGGAGCATTATTATTATGTAATTTAGTCGTATTACATAGGCCTACATTACTTTGTTTGGCACTATTAAACCTGTAACGCTTCATAATGACGTCAGTGATCTAAAAGCTTAGAAGTTAAGCAACAGAGAAAAACGTTCTTTTGACTACTTTTGGACCTTTATTGCAAACGTGTAACACTTTTCTGATTCGATTTGATGGTGTACTCGAACGTTCTCATTATGAGCCTCAGGGCCATTTTCACTCAAAAATAAAATTCGATTTGGGATTGAAACTCGGGATGTACGAAAAAAAAACACATTTACAAAGAAGAACACAAAAACAAGTTAACTATAAAAAAAAAGAAGAAGATAATAACAGTAAAAGCAATCTACTATATAGAATCGGGTGGAGGAAATAATCACAGCTTCCCAAATAGCGATTCATCATAATCATCATCATCATCGATTTCGTGAGGAGATCGAAGCGAGAGGAAAAGCTTTTGCATCTCTTTCAAATTTTCGCCAAACAACCCCACACACACACCAGATGATAAAAGCCCATCATCAAAAGACTCTTCGAGTGGTTCCAAGAAAAAGAAGAGTGAACAACAAAGCTCTCTTCTTCCAAATTGCGCCTCAGTCCTGCTATTTTTTTTCCTTACCACCTTACTTCGGGGGTGCCCATCATCCCCCTCCCCCTATATTTTCCATCATTCCTCCTCCTCTCCCCAAAGATGGCACAGAAAGGTGGGTGGCGTTATACCAAAAGTACCTACCCGGAGACCCGGCGGTGTAAGTTGCGCAGCGACATGGGGGCTTGCGCGGCTAAGGTTCCCTGGAATTCCGCAATTTTGCCGGACGTTTCCGAGCCGTCCGGAAACGGCTCGAAGTAGGCGGCGACGAGGCCCCGACGGGCGACGGCGAAGACGCGGCCGGCATCACCATGGCCAACGGCGGCACGATGAGCGCCACCGCAGTCGCGCCAAACCCCCAAAAAGCTCAACGTAGCTGCATTTCACCTGTTAGGATCCGGCTCGTCGTCATCCATCGTATATCCCAATAAAAATTCTCCCACCAATTTTCTTTCGCTCCTCTTTTCTCCCCGATTCGAGAGGCTAGCCGGAACAGGGCGACATGGCTCGTTCAACTTGGAAGACGTCGAAATTTGCGACGCGAAAAACGCGGATTTTTCGTTCGAATCGCGAGGCGAATGGATTATCAAATGGCGCTACGGGTAACGTGTGTACAGTTTGGCTGCTAACTGCCGGTCGCCATCGACCTCCCGCGGTCGACACCTGTACTAGAGGTCAAAGACGAAAAGTTGCCGGATTTCTTGTACTTCTACTTCTTCCCGGAATTGCAATGACGCAGAATTCTTTATAATTATTGTAACTGTCATATTTATCAAAATAAAATAAATTTTTTTATTAGCGTTTCGTATCAATTTAATTTACCTCAATATTTTTCAACATTTTTAGGGATATTTATCCCTGTCCGGTTATCCTTTTTTTTACCAGTTACGGTAAAAAATTTACCATATATAACGTAATACTTACATTTAACGTAATACTCATTACGGTAATTTATATAAAATAGAATCACCCAATCTATACTCTGAATCTGAACTCCGCATTTCTAAGCTTTGGTTTAGTCGGTGAGCAGAGTTCATTTCAGATGTGGCTAAATTCCAACACTAATCACCATTCTCAATCGTGAAACAGTAACAGCTAATTGGACGTGAATTAAGTGAATGGGATTTAACTGCTTCTGAAATAACCACAGACAACAAGTGAAAGAAAGTCTTCCCATCGAAGCTTAGAGCTTGTCCGCGAGCTCATGGCCCGCTAAACTGCAACGCGATCGGATTTTCAGGGGAATACAGCGCCATTATGGGAAAAATGTGCAATTACGCCACATTATCAACAAATTTTTGTTGTTGTTTTGAGTTAGTCCCTGGGACCGCAAATAAAAGAATAATAATAATAAAAGATAATTCTGTTGTCGTTTGCTGTTAATCGATTTAGATATAATTTTCATAAAGGTGTGGTGTTGCACATTGTTCCCACAATCGCGCTGTATTCCCTCTGAAAATCCGGTTGCGTTGCAGTTTACCGGGCCATGACCTTGCAGACAAAAATAGTATGAGAGAAGCTCGCAATGGGAAGGATTTTTTTTCTTTGTTGGTTATGAAATGACAATCACTAATCTCGAGTATTCAGACCAGACTGAAACTTTAAAATGTAGTCTCCTGAACAAACCAAATCAAACTTGATCATGCATTAAATACTCCTTAAATTGAAGGTATTCAATGACAAGTTATAAGACAATAAATTTCATCATAATACTTGTCATTTTTACCCACTTTTTCTTTAACTTAATTTTTGAGTGTACGATGTAAAAAGTGGTAGTATGATAGTTAGTTGGTGGGTAGGTAGTTAGTTAGTTCTTACTAAGAAAAAACATTTGAATAAACTGCAATTTTTGAAAACTTTTTTAACAACCTCATCATCTCTTAAACAAACATGTGGAAATATATTTGGCTAAAATGTGTTTTTGGATGGATCAGTTTTATACTTTCAACAATAAATGGTTGCTGACATAACATTGGTAGTACACAAAATACACCGCCTTACACTATACGTCAAACAAATATAGCTATTGGTTTTTTTACAACAATGTGTGGTGATGGTTTAAAATGTAGATATGTCATCGTCAGCAACAATTTTCGGGGAAAAGAGACCCTTTGTGTGACAAAGTCTTCGAATTAACTAAACATCAACTGAACAACCTGTCTAAATTTGACACAACAAAATGTCTAACAACTTCAACCTATGTTTAAAATTTCAGCTCTGTAGGTCATCGGAAACATACCAAAAAAAAGCTGAAAGATGTTGAATTTATATAATGAACTATAACTAACTATAGCATATTGATATATAATTAATCAAAGTGTTTTACAATGTGGATAACTACATTGGTGCATGTACAATCGAAATCTTACTTGGTTAACTATAAAATTGTTTTCTTATTTTAAAAATATATTATAATCTTACGTTTCATGAACACGGAATAGAAACACATGAAACCTATTCTGAACACTGCTGATACTAAAAGTAGTGTACTGTATATTCTTAAGAAAAATATAGAAGTCCAACTCAAGTTTTGGTGCACTCTGTTGTTTTTTCTTTTAATTACACTAGTCTCTATGGATATATTAGTATTTTATGATTAATACTTAACTGGTTTCTATACCTATTGAGACTAGTTTATGTTTGTTAATAACAACACGCCAAGTCATTAGCGCCACAAACGGTTTTTTTTAATTAACGAGAAAGTACCAAAATAACCAATTTTCACTCAACACGCACAACCTAATAAAATACTAAAAACTAATATCGACTAAAAAATGTCAAAATTTAAAAATACATGTCGTTATCAGCTTAACTACACTGACATTGAAATACACTCTAAACAAACAAAAGATAAAGTTATAACTTTTTCTATATGGTTACTAACACAAACAATACTGTAAAGTGGCAGCACGTCAACACTGAAAAATGCATAATCAAGAAAGTGACACACCGCATGTCGTAATAGTAGCAGTTTGCGTTAATGACCAATCAAAAAGTGACGAAGAAAACAAGTGAAAGCGAAAATGGATATTTCACTGTCATGGATTCGATATGTAAACAGCTGTAATTTCTTTCATTGATAGTCGAATTAAACTGCGCCAATATCGATTCTTTGCAATCTGACTCGTTATTTATAGGCTCGTTACTGCAATGGGACAAAAATCGAAAATACCATGTCATTTTCAAGATCCGACACATAATTAACTAACGGTAAACCAAACAATTTGGCCCAGCTTGCGATTCATCTAATAACCGTTTTCTTGGTTTGGATCAATTTGCCCTGTATGGTTATGCAATTACGTACAATAACAACAACAACAACAACTCTCAGCAGTATAGGGTGACGCAATAACTTTGTATTTCTGTATATTACATTATATGTACGGTGACCGTATTTTACATGACAAAAATAAAGATTATGCGAATACGTTTTATGCGAATTTAGATTTATGCGATCTTTCAGTAATTCGATATTCGTTTTATGCAAGTTTTGAGTGATTTTATTTTCAATTTCTGCAAGTTTCGATTTATTCGAATTTTAATTTATACAAATTCTGACTAATTAAATGTTCGATTTATGCGAGTTTTATGTCTCTAGTTTCATTTTAGAGATTTGATTTATGCAAATTTCGATATATGCGAATGTAGATTAAATGCGATTTTTTAGTAATTCGATATTCGATTAATGTTTTGCATAATTCCATTTTGGATTTCTGCAAGTTTTGATTTATGTGAATTTTAATTTTATGCGAATTCAATTTATGCGATTCTCGCTCCATGTTTACTCACAAGTGAAGCTAATATAAAGCGTATAATAAGAAATTTTGATTCGCGCAACACCTTATTACAGTAATCACGAGAAAATATAATAAAAGGACAATAGACGACAAAATCGAGGAAACAAAGAACAAATCAAATGAATAAAAGTAGAGGACATCGCGGTGAGATAAAGAACTGTTCTGTGAAATAAAGGATGTTTGGTCACCGTAATTATATGACAAAATTGCACAACTGCACCAGGGTTAAAAATAATTTTTAAAATTGAGCCTGCGTAAATCGAGGACTGCCTTTTGTATCAATTAACAAGATAATAAACAAAACAACCAACCTATGATAAAGTCGGTTGTAAATTTTCACCAAAAGGTGATAAAAGACAGAATAACAAACACGTTTGAAGGGGTCATGTCATTGAACGGGATCTAATTGAAATTCTCATTAGAAGCGTGTTTCATGCTTCGATAAGTGTTCGGTGCCAAACCCTTCACACACCGAATTAATAACCGAAACAGCCGTGAATTTGCTCATTGCTGCATTTAGATGAGGTATTGATATAGAAACCAGAGGATGGAAATGTTGATGTTTATTCGGTTATCCGTTATGTTTGTTGCATCTCTTTAATCAACCAAATCTTCCAACGATATCTGCTAAAAGAGTTTCCTGGAAGCATTGTCACTCTATTTCATTGTCACTTGACGTTTATTGATCACGTGATGAACAATAAAATCAATAGGTTGTTTATTAATTCTTCCAAAAATTCGAATCCAACATTGATCCTGGAACAACATTTTACAATGCAATCTGTCACGTGATAACATCTTCAAAGTTGTCGCCAATATGTATTTCGCTAATAATAGTATTTTTTTCGGCCAAACTTAGACCATGGCATGTTTTACTAAAGTACTACTTTAGTATAATATGTCATGCTTAGACTTAAGCTTATGGAAAATATTACATAATAGGCCTATTTTATTAACAAATTTACAAAAATTATTGAGGATCTAATCTTATATTTTGCTAGACTGATAGTTGTCGTTTCCGGCCCATATATCCACGCTAAAAATCCCGTGAAAAAGCGGTAAATAAGTAAAAAAGTAA
>JAQIWH010005033.1:0-15513 GCA_034695005.1 Cryptops parisi
GCTCATATGACCAATAGTCCTTATGACTAATAGTCCTTATGACCAATAGTCCTTATGACCAATAGTCTGTGACCAATAGTCCTATGACCAATAGTCCTATAACCAATGGTCCGGATACCAAATTTTTTGGACTTTTATGAATTGCGAAGTACAGTCGAGTCTCTTATAACGAGCTGCAACAAGATTTCACACAGCTAGTACAGTTTGCAATTGTTTGCACTAGTAACCTTTGTATTCACCAATGTATCCATTTCAAACCCAAATTGAAAGCGCATATTTTGTACGATGAATAATTCACCGCACAAATACGAGAAATACAGAATACGGTAAATACAACATTTTGTTGTATTTCCTTTTGCTTATTTGAGCGCGTAATAAATATCAATATCAATATACAGTAGAATCCGGTTATTATAATCACAAATGTTATCAGTGGGTTATTGTTATCATAATCAATCGGTTCCAGATGTTCAAATGTATTTCATCCGCTGTTTAATGCTATCATCCGGTTTATCAAACAGTACTAGTTTAAAGTGATCATAATAACCGGATTCTACTGTACTTTTAAAAGTAAAACTGCGCTCCATACAACTAGTAAAACTTCCACAACGAGCGTTTTTAAGTGACGCAATAAAGAACCTGTCATTTCACCACTTCACCGTAGTTGCACAACTTTTTCTCAAACACTGAGATTTTAATTTTTCAATTAATGAACTAATAGAACCAAAGTATTGTAAATGAAAGAAGAAATACCTTACTGTTGAAATTAAAAGATCAATAATTATAGTGAAATTTATTTTTTATGATCACTTTGACGCTTTTTTTTATAACAATAACCTGATAATAACATTGAATAGTGGATGAAAATACATTGAATACTGTTTTGGAACCGACCGATTATGTTAACAATAGCCGGTTGATAAGATTATCCGTGATTATAATAAATGAATTTCACTGTATAAGAAAATTCGCGACTGAGGTGAAAGTGCGTGAATTTGTGAATCACTTGGATTTTCTGTGTCCATTACGTGACTCAATTTTAAAACATTTCATTTAGAGTTTGTCAAATGAGAAACTTGAAAACTTCGGCAGTTCATAGGATTAATGGTGTTCCTATAACGAGTTTTTCTCATAACGAGCAACTTCGTTGTATGAAGCTTAATGCATTTTTACATTCAATTTATCACGTACACACATCAACGTACGAAAGTTCAAGAGTCCAAAGGGTTGAACTTTCCAATGGAGTATTAAGGAAGCTTAAAAATCGAGGTGGTGGGGGTGGAAATTGGGAACGTTTCCAGTGGTCTTAATAAGAAACAAAAAAGTAGAAGAAAAAATTGGAAGAAGAGTAAGAAAAGGGGAAAAAATGAGTTTTTCTCCCTCCAAAGTTTTCTTGCCCAAGTATTGGGGGCTGTTAAATTTAATGAGGTGAGGAGAACCCCCTTTTGGCGTGGAGGAAGAAGATTGAAGCAAGTTTGGTCGATTTTTCAGTGTAAGCAATTTCCCACTCGGATCGTTAGCAAGCCAAGTTTGCTAGCGGAATTCTTGCGTTTTTTTTTGTTTTTTTTTTCTAATAATATTTTTCGCTGAATTTAATTGAGTTCTTGTTTAGTATATATAAAAATTAATGGTTTTTTTTTTCATCTTATTTCAATTTTTATATAGCCCGAAAATTTACACCCTAATTGTTTCGATCGCGCCACTCCCACTATATATAAAAAAATAACATTGATTAATGTTATACTACAATGTTAAATTCAGGTATTTTTATTTTATTTATATATATATATTTTTTTATTAACTTCATAATTTTTTGGACACGACTCTACTAAATTAATGAGCGTGATTTTTTTTTTCTCATAAATTGTAAAATCGACTTTTTTAACTGATTGAGCCAATCAAATCGAAATTTTGTTACAATGTTTTTTTTTGACAATACATTTTCTGCTACTTACCTAACTGTTATAAAAGTATTTTTTTATTTAATTTCATTATGTTAATGACAATGTATAAAATTCAGGTGTTGTATACATTTATGTTGGAATCAAATTCCCTTGTTGACTTTGTTTTATATGTGTTGTTTTATATGTGTTTAAATGACATTGTTTTATTTTATTGTGCTCACCCTTTATATTAAGTTGTGTATTTTTTTTCCCAAAGTTTGTTTTTTCAAGTTAATTCGTCTCATTTGAAGCGCAAGATAATAAAATAAAAATACAATGCATATTGTATATAACGCCTATCTTTTTTGGGCAAAGTATGAAATTGACACTGAAATAATTACATTATGCAATAATTTAATTTAGGCCTAAGTTTAGGCCTGATTGTAACGCTAGAATATAAAGTTAGTTAACTACTACAGCAAATAATGTAAACATTATGTTGAGACCAAAAATGATCCTTGGGTTACACCTCTGTTGGATAGAATGCGAGCAGATTGCCAATTTGAATATTAGTCTGATATGATTAATAATAAATGTTTTGATTTGTTTTTAGATAGAATGTTGTTAACTGACCTAAAGTAAAGCGTAATCTAAACCGTTTTATACAAGATGTTATTTCATACATTGCTAAAAGTGGATTTTGAGGCTAAAAGAGACATGGTATTATATACAATGCCTAAATTCTATACATTGCTTGTAACACATATACATGTATACGCATGCATACCAACGTTTCCGTTCGACTTCACGCTTTTTTGTTGTTACTGAATCACTGTTCGCAATAAATAAAAAAAATATATACCAAAACGACACATACAAAATACATTGTCGTGATTTCGAGTGATTCCCAAGTTGCCCTAAACCACTTCTTGATCTTTCTTCACAACCCAACAACTTGGGAGATTCTTTTTCTAAGGACTACCCGGGGAATTTTTTGTCCCAAGAGTTTTGCCTTTCATTTCCCCCCTTACCAAAGAAAGAGAGAAAAAAATATATGGGGATAGAAAGGGGGAATAGTTGTGTGGTTATACTATATCTTGGATGGTCGAACCCATCAAGGTATGTACTTTTATGCAGTGTGGTGTGTTATGCAGCGATGCGAATAGGACAGTTATTTTCTTTTTTTATATATATTTGTCGACAACCAGTGATCCATGACTGGTGGCTAAAGAAACGGTGGATGGAATAAAAGGGGTAGTGAATAAGTCGGACTTTCTTTTGGGCAGTATTTCTCTTTTTTTTTCAACGCCAATCGGTGCGAATAGCCATTTGTGGCTTCCACCCAAAGTCAAATGTTGCGAGAAGAAGCTCTCCCAAAGGGCCAAATGGAAAAACGGACGCCATCTTTTTTTGTGAAGGAAACTTTTGGAAATGTGTAAGAAATTGGTATATATGGTACAGACAATGTGTATAATTTAGGCATTGTATACATTACCTAAAGCCTAGGCATTATATACAATACTTAACCTGGCTAGGCATTGAGTTGTGTTAAGAAAAAATTTGTCTCAGGTTTAAATGTTTTTCTTAAAGAAAGTGTTCTTAATCTAATCTAATCTAACCTAACCTAAAATTGAACTAACAATCGTATACAAAATGTTATTTAATAATTTTCTAAAAGAGTCTAGGCACTGTATACAATTCTCAAGTAATGTATATTTCTGCCTGTAACATATATACGTACAAATACATACAGTATATAGTGGATAAAAAGTTATTATATGCAATAGATAAAGTTTGCTGTTATACTATTCTGTGAGGAAATGTACAAATGAATTAACGCTTTAAGCATTCACACAGATTTCGATTTATGCGATGTTTGATAATTTTTTTTAAATTTTATAACTTTTTTTTTAGATTTTTGATTTTTATTTTTCAATTTTTAAATTTTTTATTTTTCTACAAAGTTTTCACAGAAAGTGACCTCACAAACATAAATCAGTAAATAATTCACTAACAGTAATTTTCTTTTCACTGAACTCGATAAATCGATATAATCAAGCTTCACTCTTCTCTTTGATTTTCATTTCAACGAGTTGTACTTTTTCTTTTTTTTTTGGTATTTATCCAACGTAATATATTGAACGAGTTGGGGGATATTGAAATATGTCATCGTTGACCTTTGTTCAGTGACCAGTACTTAACTGTAATGCGATCTCGATTCGATTCTCGCGACTCCCCTATCGAAACAATCCATTAGCCAAAAAAACGAAGAGAAAATAAGGGATATTGTCCATTTTCTCGCATAGGAAAGAGAGACCGAACACTTATGCATTCCCTTTGTAGTTGAGCGAGGCTATAAAACGTCATTAGCCCCTACCAATAACGATGTAATTGCTCTGAAAGCACTTTTCTCCCCCATGTTGTTCTTCTTTGACCGTTTTCGGTAATGTTACCAATAGCTTCTGGTCTTTTCTGTTTCTGCTAAATCTATTAGGCCAAGGGATGAAATTGCAACTCGTATTCATCCTTTCACGTGATGATGAGATATCACGTGACGTCGAAACGTCATGAAGAGTTATTGGGTTGCAATAGTCATCGAAAGAGAAATACCATTGGCATCTAGTAATTTGGTATTTCTGGGATTTTAGTCAAAATGGACGCTAAATGCGTTATCTTAATTAACTGGAGTGATGATAATGATACAATGAAAAATTGAATGAAATTCACGCGACGTCGAAATGTCCCGAATAAGCATTGATTTGCAACAATCTTTTAAGGAAAATGCTACATTTGTATGGACATCTGGAAATGAGAATTAAGACGCTGAGAGTTTTATTAAACTCTTTATGTTCGTTTCACATGTGAGTGAGCTATGAGTTTGTAATTGAGCAAGCTGAAAATTGCATTCAGTCGTCTACAGTCGTTTATGAGAATATGCAGTATATTGCAATGTACCAAAAAACGCATAAAACAAGAACCGTATAAAATAAAAACCGCACAAGTTCAATGTGAACAAAAAATTGCATATATAAATAAATAAATCGAAAGTTGCAGTAATCAAAAATGGAATTACTCAATCCTCGCATGAACCAAATATCGAATGACCGAACGATCGTATAAATTTAAATTTGCATAGATCAAAATTCGCATAGATCGAAACATGCGGAAATTAAAAATTGTTTATTGATTATTTATATACACACAATGTATCTGTATATGTATCTGTATTTGTCTATCCGTAAATTGGCAATTCCTGCTGACCATACCTTACCAACTGTTTACAATGATTTTGACAAACGTTTGTTCAACCATATTAATTTATAATTTGGTTAATTTAACGCCATATTAATTTATAACCATATTTATTTTTAATAGTTTTTTTTCCGTGTATTTGGTCCAGTTGGACCGCTTAATTCAATAAATGAAAAAAAATTAAATAAAAATATGACAGTATATAAAGAGTATGCTTAAAATTGCATTTTTAATTTACTTGTATCTTAACATGAGTAGCAAGTACACAACAAAAAAAATGAATTCAATCGATATTGTAACATTTGACAGATCATCCTCGATTTATGCGAGGGTACATTCTGCAAAAAAAACAACTTGAAATAAATCAAAAATCGCATACATGGAAATTGTCAAAAATTTGGAAAATAAATAAAGTATCGTTCAGTAACTTTTGCAGCACTGCACAGAATCGCACAAAAGCGAAATTTTCTTGATAGCATTTCTCTAGTAGAAATTACATATACGGAACTAGCACAGATCGAAGATTCGTGTATTTAGTTCCAAGTCAAAAGAATCGATATCCCACTCACTTTGGATTAACTTTTAGGAGAGGGGAGGGGGTGTTCAAGATAAATATGTGGGAACTTAGTTGGCTGTTGTGTTGTCGACGTTTCGTTGTTGGGGGTTCATTTCCGACAGATTCGAATCTTTGGCGTGAACAACATTGGTAGTGGACATTTTGGCTACAGAATGCCTTTTAACGCCGAAAATTCTTAGTGTGTAATCGAATATTGGAGATTGGTATCGTCAGAGAGTTTGACTTTTATCCGCTTGGAAATAGGCTTTTCACAATCTTTTTTTCCACCCCCTCCTATTTCGGATTTCCACCTAAAAGGGGTAAAAGTTTCCTGTTAACATCGCCACTGTTGATGATGGTGATGATGAAGTAATTGACTCAACTTTGAGGGGTCGTAATCAAAGCTTTATTGAGGTGATAAAAGTTAACCAAGTTTCATTGGCTTTTTCTTGTATTTCGTGGGGGTTAAGAGTGTTTAAAGTTGATTTTTATTGTCGCTTTTACCTTCCCATTAAATTTGATAATCTGTAAAAGAAAAACGAATTAACGATAATTTTCCAATAGTTTATCGGGATTAACGATAAAAAATATCGATTTTTTTTATTATTTTTGATATACCGGTTCATGAAAATTCACCAATAATAAAAATGATGCCCAAGTTGCATATAATTTACTGTAGGCCTATGTGCTGAACATACGAGAAAATTCAGTTACACGTGTTTAATAAAATTGAATTTTGAACTTCCATATACAGGGTGAAGCAAAAGTCTGGTCACAGCTAAATATTGCAAAAATTATTAGTGGTATAAAAATTCTGATTGAACTATTGTAATGTATGTCGACTATTCAATGACGTTACTGAAAGGTACCTCGAAAATTATTTTTAGGGTCATCCAATTTTTAACTTCCTTAATATCTATCGCACACTCCACATGTGAAATAAAAACATGAAAGTATTCACGAAATAATGCCAACGCATTAAGCAGATCGAAAACCAACCAGTAAAAACGAAAGTTACGGGCTAGAAAACAGCAGTGTTACAGGGAAGCAAATTCAGGGGCAGCTGCATCAACATGGCTTACCTGACATTGGAGAAGCGGAAAAGTGGTTAAACAGCTGTGGAAAAAGCTGATAAACTGATGTATGCATTAGTGCATCAGTCTAATAGATGTTCCCAACAACTTTTTCACCGCTTTTCTACCAATTCATTGTCAGGTAGGCTATGTTTGTTGTGACTGTTCCTGTTTGCTTATGTGCCATAGCCTACTTCTTTCGCCTGTAACTTTTGTTTTTACTGGTCGATTTTTAATTTATTTTGTGCGTTGGCATTATTTCGTAAAATACATAGCTTCATTTTTTTAAATTACATGTGGGGTCTAGGATGAATATTAAAAAAAAGTTAATAATTGAATGACCAAACTAACATCCAAAGTCTATTTCGGTAACGTCATTTGATAGCCCATGGCCTATATACATTAATACATGAATTCTAGAATTCTCTATTAATGCTTATAAGTTTCAATTAAATGAGATAACAACAGAATGGTTGTACAACAGGTATCCGTTTAATTCCCTAAATAAATGGAATAATCTTCCCAACTACTTCCGAAAATTATCTATATGGAATGATAATAATTACAGAGAAAGGTGCATTAGTTTTGATAAGTGTTTATTTAAACATGTAAATTTGTGCTCGTGATTTTGTAATTGTGTTGTGTTGTATTGGACTCAAGGTCTGGAATAAATATAATAATAAATATAATAATAACATTACAATAGTACAATCGGATTTTTATACCATCAACAATTTTCGCAATATAGCTGTGACCAGACTTTCACCTCACCCTGTAACATCAGATATCACATTCCAAAAGTTGGCAATTGTTAATACTGTTATACGCCAAGATACACAAGATTCTCAATTGAGAAAATTACGTTAAAAAATGTAATGTGACGTGCGAATGTCACAATAATCGAAAATCGCATATATCAAAAGCTTATGAAGCGGTGGACATTTTGTTAATCGTGCACTATTGCACGATATCGCATAATAGCGAATTTTTTTGCACTCTAACCAGTATCTGGAATATTTTTTAGTCGACAATACCAAAATCGCGAATACGAAACTTGCATGAATTAAAGATTTTTTTTGTCCTTAAAAATCATTTTTTATGAAAATTAATTTAATGGTTATATGTAATTAAAAGTTGGTCATTTTTCTTAAAATTTAAGGTTTCTTGACACACGCAATGTTTAGTGTGGCAATTCGAACAATTGTTGACAACTGTGTCGTGAGCTTCTTCCCACCAAGTTTTCATTAATTCGGCAAGAAGCTGACGTAACAATTGTCCACAAATGACTCGAATTGCCACTCTAAAAATTGCGTGCAAGAAGTCCTTTAATAAAAAAAATTAAATATTTGTTTAACATATTTATAGTTATGTATCATTACACAACATATTTTTGTATACTATGATCAATTTTATTTTTGTTAATTTTACAAACTATGGTTGTTATATATCCTTTTAAATTTTGGGATATACAAGTCCTGTAGGAATCCGAAAATTCGATTTTATACCCACTTTTTTTTCTGCTGTCAGTTTATATTGTCGCAAAAGAGTTTGGATGTTGTCGTGTATCAAAAACTAATATTCGCGAGCCGGATAGACCGGAACTTGTACGTTAGGGGTGGCATGCTAAAAAGAAAAAAAAGAAAAAAAAACAAAACTGAGTGTCATGTCACACCCTATATAGTGCATAGCATGCGTGGATGGATTTGGCCACGAGCCTATCTGTCCTTTAAAAACTCTTTTAGGTGATAAACTGTCGGTGTCATGATTGACATTCGATATTATAAACTTGTCACTATTTTTCGGAGAGAGTGGGGGGGGAGAATAGACTATCCGTAATAGTGTTTATGTACTATATATATATATAAACTTTTCCGTGAACTTATAGAAATTCAAAAAAAACTTTGGTTTTATATATAAAAATATATATATTAATTTTTTTATACTTTTTAGACTGGAAATGGTTTATTGCCTAGGCGTGGGAACATTGATTTTCGGTTTATCAGAAAAGTTCTTGGTCGTTGGGCTAAAATGGTGGGAGTAGAAAGGAGGATGATTTCCCGATGGAGGGAACCCTCCGATTTATTTCCACCCTTGTGGACTCCCTGGATAGCGCTTGAAAGCAAGTGTGTTGAAAAGTTTTTATTTATGGTGTTTGGATTTTAGTTTGATGCTTTGAGAAACATGGTACCTTGGTGACCTCAAGTTATACCATTCCCATGCGATACTTTATACCCTTCGTTTGTGTTTTATTGAAAAAAAAAAGACGAAGTTCTCAGTTTATGCGAGATTGATTTTGCTAAGTTTCGCTGTTATGCGAGTTTGCCGAAATTGAAGGGCTGGTGTAGAAAGGTGTTAAGTAACATGGGTTTAATCTTTATTAATCTTTATTGCGCTTATCATCAAGCAACGGGACATGACAAAACACTTAACATTGATACAAAAAAGGAAAGACAGATAAAATGTGTTGTTCCATAGGAAACATGTTTACGATTTTTACAGGGATTTTACAATCCTCGATTTATGCGACGATTATTACGTTTTGTAAAAACATCGCATAAATTGAAATTGCTACAAAAAAGAGGTTAAAATGCGTTTATTTTGTTGTTTCACAAAATTGCATAATAAGCGAGATTTTTCTCGTCTATAACGAGTATCTGGGAATAAAATGTCTTGTTGCATATTAGCTAAATCGAATATAAGAAAACTGAATAAAAATGGAGAACTTTCTGTATGTGAATATACAATTAATTTATTCAAAAGATATCTCTAGGGTTGAAAAAAGTTTGATGTTGAAGTTTCATGATTTGATGTGTTCGAAAAATCTGGTGGAATGAGTAATATTGATAGCTGGTAATCGGTTTATATCGCCGCGTCACAATTCAGTAAGTATACCGAACGATTTGGTTAATTGTCACGAAATGTTGGTATATATGCTAATAAGCTTATTAATATTGCATGATGAATGTATGTATACTCATCAACACAGAATTGATTGGATGGAATTTCGCTTTTCGTTTATCGATCAGCAAAATCGTATATTATACAATTGAATATGCAGTGTCCGAAAATTATAACTTTTGTTCAGTATTAAAGTGGTAAAGATAATTTTTTTCGAACATCCCCTATTATATAAACTATTGATGAATTAACGCGGATATGAAAAATTTCACTGGGGAGGAGGAGAGGATGATAACTTGAGAAAGTTGATTAATAGGAGGTGAATAGGAGTTTGGCAAACTTTTCCATTTGCTTTTTCTTCTCGCTTCCGGTATAGTGGTGGCCATCTTGGTCGTTAGTTTTGGAAGCTTCTGCTCATTTATTAACCTCAACACTATCGATGCCAGTGTCGATTCGCCACATTGGTCTCTTTCATCACGACGTTAAGTGTTAATATTGGCGGGAAATTAACAGGGGGGGGGGTAGAGGATAATGAACTAAAAAAAAAAGAAAAATGCTAACAAATGGCGCTGAAGTCGAATGGTGAAAGATGAAGTGTGTTGGAAGAGTACCTCTCGTTGTCTCTGCTCGTGCAACTCGGACCATCTTTCAGGTGCAAACGTGATGGAGCGAACGACACAATTGGCGTCTAGGGTGATACATTAATGTCAAGCTTCCAAATCCTCCGCTCTTTAACACTGAGCCCAAAAGGGTTATTAGCCCTCTTTCTGTTTCACTCTTTTCTCTCTCTCTCTCTACTCTTTATAGCAAGTTATTCTACAAAACTGCTCCTCTAACTTGTTACTAACATGACGCACGTTTTATTCCAATAGTATACATATAATACCAAACCATAGCAGTATAGTCTCGATTTTAGAGTATACAGTATATTCGATCTAAACTTCGAAAAAAGCGAAAGATAGTCGGATAATAATGACGATTCGTGATGACTATTAAAAATAGATAGTTCGTATTGAGAGATATTATACTAACACTTAAAACTTTTAATTCATATTTAGGAAGTTGTAACCAAGGTTCTATTTAGTCGTAGTCCAGTGTTGTTTCATTTAATATATATATTTATATAAAAAAATATTTTATTTATTTATTATTTATTCACAATTCACATTTCAAAAGTGAAATAAACGGATACTATAAAACAATACAACATTGAAAATTAAGAACTAAACAAATAAAACTTCAATATGTATAATGTATATACTAACAATAGTGATTAAAACGCATCATGCTGCTAGAATAGCTTCTCTGCAGGTCACCGATACTATGCAGCAGAGTTATTTTAGTTCATAATTGTTATGCATCTTTAAATTCGTATTTACAATTAATCATACAAACTACTGAAATAACTCGTACAATGCGTGACAGAAAAGAACCAGGTGCAGCGTTCATTCATTCGTGAATCATCGCATAGTAGCGAAATTTTGTTTGCGTATAATCAGCATCCGCGGACAATTTCTGCGCTTCACATAATAGTAAAATCGTGTAACCCGCAACAAACGTAAACTTTCTGTATATCTTTTAGACATCAATGGTCATGGTGTTTTATTGTTAGGTAACTAATTTATTTTAATATAATTAACATTCTGATTATATACATAATTTAAATTACATACAGTACTTGTATGTAAGTATGTGTATAACATATATATCTTCATCAGCGTTTGGGGAAATGAGATTTGACGAAAAGTGTTTGAAATTTTCGGTTTTGAGGGACACGGGAGAAAAAGGAAAAGGGGGAAGGGAAGGATGAGAGATGGAGAGGGAGTGTGTGTGTTGAAGAAAGAGGAAGAAGATGCAATTATTATTTTCTCCCCGGGGAGTTGAAGCCGATAACGGAAACAAATTATCCGCGCCAAATCTGCGTTCTATACATTATTAATGAGGGAGCATCAGCAGCCAAACCTCGTTCTCGCGCCAACTTCTCGTCGTTTCTCGCGCCCGACGTGGATGCGTCATTAATTATAATTATCAGCATGGCGGACGGACGACCCTTTTACGTTTCACACTGCGGTCACTTCGATTTTTCGGGACACACCAAAAGATATAACACTCCACCACCCCCACCTCCTTCCCTCACATGTGTCGTCCTTTTCTCCCCCTCCCCCCTTATATTTTGTCTTTTAGTTTTACTCATCCTGGTACCATAATATACCCCCTGATGAATTGATAACGTGGGAGTAGCGTCCGGTGTTATTTTGTTTTGTTTTTTTTCGTTTGGTGTATAGAGGGAAAATGCTGTTTAGTCATCGCGATTTGTGACGTCATCTAAATTAGGGAGAAGGGGAATGAAAAGGGTGTTTGTTTTTAATGACGTGAAACTAATGCGCGAAAAGTAGGCTCATTATAGTCTCCTCTCTCATTGTTCGGGGTTTTATGATTTGTTGAGCTTTATCACCTCGAATGAAACGAATGGGTTGTTATCGATTTATCTGAAATAACGATAATCGATACTTTTGCAAGCGTGGATTTATAATTGGTTTTATTTTTTTTTCTTTCTCATTTTATTTTTATTTTACTTCGACGTGGTTTTACAAAACGGTGTTTTTTATTTTATGTTTTAATTTTTTGAAAATCTTAATGAAGCGTTTAATCAGTTCAACGATTTTTCTTTACGTGTAAAAATTACAAAACGTTTTGTAAAAATTACACGAAGTCTTCGTTTTATGCGAAGCTTACGTTCGTCACAAATCTTGCATAATTTGAAAATTAGTATTTAGTATCTAGCGAATTCTTTAGTTTATAAAACGAACATCGGGAAAAAATTTCGCATAATAGCAAAATTTCATGTAAAGAGCTCACATAAATTGTAAATCGCATACATTGAATTTTTCATAATTATTATTTTTTTATAATTGGACCCTGTGGACCGTACAAAAAAAATTAAGCTGCAAAATTTAACCGTTCGGTCAACCGTTTCTAACGTAGCGTAAAATCGCTTAATAGTGAATTTTCACCTGTATCAAAAATCTGGAAGGACTTCGTTTATCTCAGAAATAATAAAATTGCATTACAATGAACTCGCATAAACCTTAAATCGTGTTCATTAAAATCAACATGTACTTATAAAACTTTTCAACGTTCGGTCAATTGTACATCACTGCACAAAATCGCATAGTAACGATTTTTTTCGCGTATAATGAGCATCTGGAAGGATTTTTCTTATCGCATACTAGCAAAGTTATAAGAAATTTTCGTTCTTATAACTTTTCTGTTTTTGCATACTTATCGATATCGATTGAACATCGTTTTATTATCGTTTATAAGATTTTGTTGTACGGTTTTTGGTTTGTTTAATTTTTCCAATGAGATTTTTTTGTCACGTTACAGTACTTCACAACTGGTCAATATGGTAGTGTCATTTGGTTTATGTCTCCTTTTTTTCTTCCGATGGGTCATGTTTCTTCATTTATGGGTCCTATCTCCCAAAATGGAAGTTCAGTCGATCGGAAACGCAGTCAATATATTACCTTTGGGAGTCTTGCATTAAACATCAGCGGTGCTTCTAATTGAAAATGGATTCCTGTCCTCAGTCGATCGATGTTAATATACGTTCGTAACATTAGGATAAATGGCACCAGTAGTCAGCTGAACCAATCTATAGTCAACCAATACACATTTTAGTATGGGTCACTTTCACATATGGGTCGTTTTTCAGAGATACACTTACTTAATACCGTAGACATTCAGAAGTTGCAAAACGGTTGTCAGTTACTGTACTAACATAAATATATGGCGGCCATTTAAATTTAACAAAACCTAATATATATATGCCAATTTTATTTGATAATGGTTATTTTTTTAAAGATGAGGAAATAAAGCATTTTCTTTGATTATTAAACATTAGCAAAAAAGTGACTTCCAAAATTTATGTTAGTTACCATGGAATGCATCTATTATGATTATAAATAATAATCATAATAGATACAGAATTGATCAGCGATTGTTATCTATCTAATAAAATTGCCGCGCGCTCCAATTGACCAGCTATGATAGCGCCACCACACCGTGTGTGAAGATACCGAAACTTATACCAAAATCGATACTTTAACTGTAACAAAGACAGTATTGCAAAGCAGTATGAGTTAAAATAATAAATAACTGTGACCAGTGCTATTTTTCAGCGTATACGAGGTATACTTTAACTTTAAATTTTATCGATATTTTATCAATTTTCTTCGATATTTTATTAATTTTTATTTGTACCGATGTTGATCTTGCGTACCACCTAATTTATTTTAGAAAACAGGCACTGAATGTAACAAATGTTGCGAAGCAACATGAATTTAAACAATGAATTACATAATGAAAACAAAAATCTTCCCCGTCAATTTTGACGGGCTATTTACTAGTTGTTTATATTAATTATTACTAGTCAACTATACAACTAGTCAACTAAACTTTATATTACAACCACTTTTATTGGTTGATGCAAAATAATGCCAATTTTGCAAGGTTTTCGATTTATGCTAGGATCACGATTTGCGCAAATCTCGCATAAATCGAATCCCAGATCAAAACTAGAAAACTCAAACTTTTTTCGTATTAAATAAATGTTTTCACCGGTTGAGAGACGACTTTTTTTTAATTCGACGAACGTATAAATTAACTGTCTACTAATAACAAAGTTCAAAGGGGGTGTAAATCTACATTCAACAATTTACTGAAAACTTTTTTTTCTCTTGGCTATCGAGTGGTGAATTCACTTCGAAGGAGGAGAAAAAACTGTCCCCTGGTGCAGATAAAACCTGATGGAATTTTCTCAACTGGAATCTTTTTACGAATTCTTCAGCAATCGGCAGCCAACGTTAGATCTCACACATCGTCAATTTATATATATATAGTTTGAGATAAAGAAGAAAAAACACAAACTCGGAAGAAGTAGTAGTAGTAGAAGAAAATAAAGAAAAAAGAAATAATATATATATATATTTTTATTTGAATCTATTTATCACCGACGAGATGATGAGTCGTCAACCCCCCTCTCAAGCTTTCTATTAGGATAAGCATCTTTTTCTTTTTGTTTCGCCTTTGGATTCTCACCACGACCATATCATCTTCGTTCTTCACGCTTGGCCAACATGGCCGTTGTTGGTGATGGACACCAATGACCCTCGACTTCTTAAAGGAAAAGAAAAGGAGGAAGTGCAAAAGAATGATGGGAGGAATTCCTCAGCGTTCCGCTCGAGAAGAGCATGAAAGTTTTATTGAGCACGTACTCATCGATGGGTTGGTTCAACCCTTTTCCTTTTTGTCAAGCATTCGTCACTAGGGGGGGTCACTACAGGGTCGGGTGGCATCTTTAATTTATTTGCACCCTCATAACTGACCTTCCTGTTTTCTACTAAATCTGGACTTATTCACCCTCCCCTTTTTATTTTTATTTCCGCCATCTAGTCGCCCCGAAGATGGTTAAAGGAACTGGCTGCACTTTATGACATTTCTTCTTATTCGTTTATTTATTTTTATATATAAATATATAAATTTTATGTGTTTTAACTTTTTTAAAGGAATGTTTTTTTTTTGTTATTAGCTGAACTTGTTAAACCTTATTGATACGTTGATGATACTAGTAAAGTCATACTTTTTGTATTTTTGTAAATTTTATTATTCTACATCTTATAAACACAAATAAAGATTACATTAATAAACATAATTAATGGACATTAAAATAACAATGAAATTAGATAAAAACAATATTTAAAACAATGCATAAATGCAGAGCTGGGCACAGTTAATGGAAAAGTTAACTTCGTTAACCGTTATTCAGTTAACCAAAAAGTTAACTTCGTTA
>JAQIWH010005034.1:0-15513 GCA_034695005.1 Cryptops parisi
GCCATCTTTGAAAGTAGCACACACAAGTACCTTGGAAACGTGAAGACTTGGGAGGGACTATTTTATAAGCGGAAGCGGCCTGAAAGGTGCGTGAATAGGCTCACTCACCCCATTGGCTGGCTCAATAACAATGTGGGAAGTTCCGTGAGATCATGTATAGATGTTGCTAAAGTTTTACCGAAAAGTCGTTAAATTGTTAAGCTTATTGCACATACTCGGCGGTGCCGCGTGTTTTGGACTGTGCAGCAGTGCAATGGCGGCGCGTGATGTCACTAACGCTCCACCGCCACCGTTGACTCATACTCACACTCTCTGTGGCACCTGATCGCGGCTCAGAAAGCGGTGGCAAAGGCGGCACGGAGCTTTTCAACCAAGCTCAAATAATCTGTCGCCAGTGCGCCGCAGCCAATCAGGACTAGCCTGGAAGACTTCCACAACTTGCATTTTGAATAGAATATCCACAAAACTCGTGTTTTGGATTTGAATCTTCATTATTTTAATATTACTTCATCTGTAGCTGTTAATTTTTTTTTTTGCGGTTTTTTAGATTTGCAGTAAAACCTCCCTTGGTGGCCACCTCCCAACTGTAACCATTGCAAAAATTCCCCTCCAAAACCATGTGTTTTGGTTGCATTTAATCTCTCATCTGTGGCCACCTCTCTAGTGTACCCATTTCCTTTACGTGACCAGGCAAATTCGGAATCAAACTAGTTTTTCACCTCTATCATGTGGTCAAAAACTTATTTGTTGGTGAACTAGAGATACAACCGATAAGTTTAAATGATTCATTTGACAATGATTTGACAAGATGACAATAATATGATTGATCAGAGAAACATTCATAGGTAAAAATATGCCCTATAAGGGAATTTCTGAAATTTAGCTTTCTGGTATTGTATAGCACAGCGGTTCCCAACCTTTTTTCACTTGCAAACTGCAGGCTACTGCCTGGCAGCTTATTTCTATAAATTGTACCCTTAATATCAGCAATGTACAATACCATAATTGAAATGTGAACAATCAGTGCATATATTTTTACATTTAAAAATCCAAAGTTATAATGAATTGTAACATGTAATTTATCAATAATCTTCATTATATAAATTTAAAAACATTATTGTTTTAATAATTTCACTACTTTTGACTTATTTTACACTGTTGACACTTTTGTACGTTTTTCCGCCATTACTGAATTTTTTCGTGTACCCCTTGACTCCTGGCACGTATCACAGGGGTACGTGTACCACCGGCTGTGAATCACTGCATAGCAGAGGTTATAGTGGTACAGTTTGTAGTATAGCAGTGCAACAGTTATAGACAAAGGGAAAGACTTTAACCTCGTGACGAAAGACTTAGATAGTAGACATCTTCGATCAAGACAAACAGTACAGTAAATCAAGATTCAATAAACAACTTTGTACTGTATTACAATATCTCTATGCTGCATACTATTTTGGTTATGTTTTTGGTAGCACCTCTCAAGTGTGGCCACTTCTCTTAAGTGGCCAAAATTCTGTCCTCAGTTTTTCAGTTAAAATTAAATCTAGTATTAAATTGAACAAGTCTATGGTGTTGACATTCTAATGTCTGGTGCTCTTTTGTGTGTGCTCTCTTGACGGATCACCCATTGTTTTCACTTGCATTGTTATATGGTGCACCCCCTTCCCAACTGACATGGCTCTGGGTGTTTATTAGTATTAATGAGATACATTCAAAACGTGTCGAACTCGCCTAGAACAGTATTTTTCTAGGTGAGCTTGGCACATTTTAGATAAATATGTAGATTTCAACAAGTTCATAGTTTTTTTTTGTTGTTAAATTCTTTCCTTTTTATTTTTTGGTAAAAGTGCTATTCTTAGTGAGTTTAGTATCGTTTGGGTAGATTCCCGTAGCGTTTGTGTGGAGTTTGGACTATTTATATTTTTATTTTACAGCTTGGTCAGTTTTTTTTTCAGTTTCAGTTTTTGGTCAGTTATTTTTCCAGAATGTTGTCTAACTATAGCGAAAATTGTATATAAAGTCATTTCATGCCAAACCAGACAACGAATTTACCTACATTTTTTGATTTTGATGAAACTTGGTATACACCATGGCCACTTTGAGAAAAAAATCCTCCCAAAATTTTGGATTTTTAAGTTTCACATTTTCCAAGATATTAACTCTCATATTAAGATATTATTTGGGAGCCATTGCTCTAGCTAGCAGACATCATGCTACATACTTGATTTAACAGCATTAGGATTGAGTTATGGCTATGAACTAGAATCACTTCAAGTTTATTTAGGATGTGTTTACTTAGCAAAACATTTCACGATCACTGGATTCTAACAGTGGATAAAGTTTTTGCACCACACTCTAGATATGTTAAAAATTGCAAGCTTGCTAGTGTTGAAACTGCTTCAAATTTCAGGAACAACAGTTGTGGTTGTGAGTTGTTTGCAAGGCTTCTTTTTTCTTGTTTTTTCCCAATGATAAAAATGCATGTAACAGAAAACTATATTTTCTTTATCTAGCAAGCAAGAGCAGAACAGGAAGAAGAATTTATTAGCAATACTTTGCTGAAGAAAATACAAGCTTTGAAGAAAGAGAAAGAAACACTCGCACTCAATTATGAACAGGAGGAGGAATGCCTTACAAATGATCTTTCACGCAAACTCAATCAAGTAATTGTTTTATTGTTTATCAATCTCAACTGTCGCTTTGTGTGTTTGGTGTCGATTCTTGTAGTAAATTTGTAAACTAAGTTATATTAATGCAAGCAACTCTTTGTTAATGAAACTTTCAATTTTACGAACATTTGCTTTTTAACCAACTTTGCAATTCACATGAAATTACACTGCATTATTTTGTTGTTGTTTTTTTTTCCAAATATTTTGTTACATTATGTACCGTACAGGCATAGCTCGACTTCCGTCACCTCGACTTTTCGCTCTTTCGTCGCCTATAAATTTATACCAAAATTTTCAAAGATTGTTGTTTTGTCGTCCAGTAGTGTTATCACTGAGCACCATCATTCAGATATTTTTGTTTTAGTTTTAATTAACTAATTGAATCTGATTATAATTCACATTTTAGTTATGAAAACAGGTGGGCAACAATAGATTTGATTTTGTTATTTATTTCACTAATTCTTAAGTTTATTTAAGTGTTGCACATATTAGCTAGCATTATGCAGTTAGTTATTCACGTTTTTTCACAGTTCTAATGCATTTGCAAGCTAAATAAAGTCAATGCTTCAACTTACGTCAGTGCTCTGGTCTCATGTGGTGAAAGAGTGAGGTATGCCTGTATATGATAAACCATGATGAATGCATATACCCAGTGTCTTTTTTCTAAAAAAAAGTTGGGTTAGCAAGATCAACATTAAAACACGTATCAATACAGTATCGATAAAATTCAAAGTTTAAAATCTATGAGTATTTCCTTGTATACACTGAATAAGAGCACTGTAATAGACCATTGGATGTTTAGTACATGATTTCATGGTTTTTAAAGCTGTCAGTTCTTGACCAACTTATCTAGTGTGTTTTTTTAGGTTATATGTTCCTGTGAGTGCCATATCACAAGGCTCCGGGCAGTTGGTGCGCCTTTCAAAACCAAATATCTACATGATTACAATGCTTTAAAGTGGCTATAACGTCTACAATATGTTTCGTAAAAGCTCACGAACAAAACAAATAGCGATAAACTTCTTGGAACAGAACTAGTTCATAAATCGAGTTGCTTGTATTTGATACTTAGTTTGGTGGTTTCATGAATATGATAAATTTGTTGTTAAAGGTTTATGTTAGGGGTTAACGATGCTAATAGATTAAGTTTGTGGTTAAATCAATTTGCATTTATTTTCAGCTGCGTCAAGAAAAGGTTCAGCTGGAACAAACATTGGAACAAGAACAAGAGTGCCTTGTCAATAAGCTGATGCGTAAAATCGAGAAACTGGAAGCTGAAACTTTGGCCAAACAAGTTAATCTTGAACAAGTAAATGAATTTTTCCATCACTTTATTGTTACATTACATCATGGTCGTGGCTCATGAAAACTAATTATTGTCTCAAAGCAACCAGATGCATTTTATTTTTCAAAATTTTATTTTATTAGCTAAGAAGAGAGAAAGTTGAATTGGAAAACACACTTGAACAAGAACAAGAAGCCCTTGTGAATAGATTATGGAAAAGAATGGACAAATTAGAGGCAGAAAAACGGTAACTATTTCAAGAACAACTATTTGAAGAGCTTATTTTAAAACGTCTTATCTTCACGTTTGATCATTTTTGAGTTAAGAGTCCCTGAAAACTATCCGTGCATCGCTGATTCTAAATACGTTATTTTCAAGACTCAGAAACGTATTTCCTACTGAAAGGTACTCAAAAACTACATTAATTTGCAAAGTCTATGGTCAAATGAATAAAAAAACGTTTTCTGAACATTAAATTTCATGAAGTTGAGACGTTTTGGAAATAAGCTTTCCCATGGGGACTTGCACATTTTTGTGGAAACCGTTTTAAAATGAAGAAATATGTTAAAAAACATTATCTTTATACAAGTTTTTTAAGTAAAGGTTTGCTTGAAATAACGTATGTTACAAAAATTCAATATTGAGATTAATATGGAAAACTGCTTCATATATGGGCCTAGCTAGTGCCATCAATAGACAAACTCGTACCTACCTAAAACATACATATATTACTTTGAAATTGGGCCCCTAATTAATATGTGACGATCAATGTGTTGCTGAATACTTCTTTTGCCATTCACTCAAAATTATGAATTGTTACATGCAACTTTATTTCGGGCAAGCCTTCAATTTTTGAGGAATTTTTAACCGTAGCGCTTGTCTACTAGAAATGCAAACCGGCATGTTGTGACGTCACATGGGTAATGAGTCACATGGATTTATTTACACCTTTGCTCGTTATACAGATGAGCGGTTGTCTGAATTCTTTGACTTTCATTTCAAAACTAGCTTGTTTGGGGGTGTTGGTGGTGGTGGCAGCTATGACCCCTCTCCAAACGTTGTGTTTGGGAATGGGCGTAATTTTTTTTTGTTGGTGGATGCTTTGTGGCTGCACTTAATGATTATTTAACTGCAACATTTTAACAGCAAGCTCTTAGTTTTAAAATTTTAACGTTTAACTGCAAGCTTCATTTTTCGCTGTTTAAAATAATTATTTCTAATTTTCAACGAATACTCTCACGTAAATACAGTAAATTACATAATGAACAAAATCAAGGAAAGAAAATTAAAAATAAAATCTTACCTTAAAGTTGCTGACTGGGTAGCTTATATTTTTTAACATGACGTTTTGTGTCAAAAAATATAAGCAACTTAAGGTATAATTTTATTTTTAATTTTTTTATTATGTAGTTGAGGGTAGGGGATTGTGCTAAATTTACAGTAAACTACTTTAAAATACAATAAATTCAAGCTTAGTTGTTGAACTTTCAGTGGGGGTCAAACACGTGGACAAAATTTCTGTTTGATGAAGGAGCATGTGTATCTGGGGGATGTGTTGATTTGTTACAAGCATGAAGATATAATGAATAGTGGGGTTGGTATTTATTTAATAGTCTGGGTAGTTTTTTGGTAATTTAGTAGTTGTGGTAGTTAGAAAAAGGGTTGTAGGAAGGTTTTGTTTGATTTTTTAATTAATTATGGACAATAATTAACGGAATAAATACGTAATATTGCACGTATAAATAAGACTTATTTCAATTAGATGTGAAATATAAATGGGATCATCATCTGTCTGATTTCTCCCTTTGTTTATGTCTGGTGGTTGGCTTGTCTGTCTTAGTCACCCACTTGAGATGAATCATCCCCATTTTCTTTTTTGTATTTCTTACCAATAAAATACCATTTCAAAGTAGAAACTGAAGAGAGCAAGTGAGACTCACATTTCACTTCACTCACACTCACATTAGTGGTTGACGAGTGTTGGGAAGAGTAGATGTTGAAAGCGTACATATGAATGGGCAAATGTTAACACCATGCCCATGTGACGTCGGACTAATCGTGGCTCGTTTCTTGGTCACGTGAAAAAGTGGTTTTTTAAAATGGCTTTTTTTAATAAATCAAGACATTATAATATTAAAAATTACTGTAACATGTTTTAGTAGTCATAAACTATTGAAAAAACCATAGTTTAAGTATTTTTAAAAAAAGTGCAAGTCCCTTATTCTGTCAGCAAAATTTGCCAATTTTTTCTTCATAATTTCGTTACATTATTACACCCATACCTTGCTATACGGCCTAGATACGTCCCGGAAAAGTTGGCTGCAAAGCGAAAAGCCGTATAATGAATCAATTATTTTGATCAATTATTTTTGATTATTGACAGCATTTTTTTGGCCGTAAATCGAAAAACTGCCATATTAAAAATGGCCATTATAGCGAAATGCTGTATAAAGAGCCGTCGTATAGCGAGGTATAGGTGTATGGTGAACTCCATATTGCAGTTATTTGAACTGCAATGTTCAAAATGTCACACATGTGAACGATCAAGCTTGTGTAAATTATTTTAAAGTTGTTACAGATGTGTGTCTTGGGATAGATGGCACTATATGACTTTTCAGTACTTTTGGTCTTCGACCTTGCTTGTGACACTACTTGCTTGTAATTTGAATCGCGTGATATTCAAGGTTTGGTTGATCAAACAGAAGCATTAAGTGTGTGATTAATGAATAATGAATCAGTAATGATCCATTAAGTATGATTTTGTTTGTTTAACTAACTTAACCTGGCCTTCAAACCCATAACCCAAGTACAAGCAGCAAGGTTGCGTGAGTGTTGGACTTTTCAAAACTGTCAGACTGTGTTAGTGCGAGTACAGGATGTCTTCAATGTAGTCTTTGTTCATCAAGTAAATGAGATGTTAGTTTTTCCTGGAATTATGGGTATCATTGCAACAAGATTGCAACATTTCACTTTTTCAATCAACAAAGTTACCTTACATAATTATGCAACATGCAATCTCCAGGGGGTCATAACTGAATGCCTCACAGCGAACGTCATTGTGGTAGCCCCACCCATAATCAAAGCCATGGCTTAGCATAATCCTCAAGTCCATCGTTATTGGTTGTTTTAAAATTGAAAGTTAAGTTCTAATAAGTTTCGTGTTTTGATAACTGTGTCGACTTTTTTTTGTCTGTCGATTTGCCATTCGTGTTATAGATTTTCCTTGCGCAATGACTCAAAAGATGGCTCTAAAGAGCCATCTATATAAAGAAACCGTTGGTTGCACTAAGATTCGAATGACAAGCATGTCACAAAATTTGCGATGTTTTGAAATGAATTTCACAGCTAGCTGAAATGTGACCTTTTGTCAGTTAAATGTGAGTGACAATTTATCTATACCAGCAACCTTCTTAAAGATGTTGAATAAGTGTAGTCAATTTAATATAATCCAACATGGAAGTTGTTTTTTTACATTCGGCAATAAATTAGGTTGCCTCTTTCTCGATTGTCGATTAGCTTACCTCACATGTGATCAGCTGCCTCGACGATGTCATAATCTACCGCGAACGTCATGAATTCATCAATTTTTAGCAATTTTCATTGAATGTTGTATTTTACTACCTCGCAGAGGACGTTCGCTGTGAGGCATGCAGTTATGCTCCCCTGTTGTTTTCAGAAGTTTTATGGTGCTGTCGTTTCACAAGTGATACAATAACGTCAAAACAATTTATATTTTATCCTATAATACCTGATTACATTACGCTTAAGTAATGTAGAATACAAAACTTTAAAAGTAGGCCTATTCAATTTCCTCGACATTTTTGCATTTTTTTATGTATTTCAGTATTAGTATCATTTTTCTTAAAACTAAACTTCATGAAAAAAAGCAACACTTTACCCAAATGATAACATCTGTGATCATAATATAAGCAAAATCCAACTCGTTAGTTCAAACTATCAATTATAGTCTGTGTTCGCTAAGTCTGCAGTAGATCGCTACTGCGCATAGCAGTCGTGGGTGAGAGTTGGTTGGTGCGTGAATGTGCATTCAAAAGATAGATCGTTCCTTCTTAAAATGTGTTATTTACATTAAATAAAAAACAAAATACCTTATCAATGTATACACGTGTAAACTACTATTTCAAAAGTATGAACTGGTTAGTTTAAATATTTAATTGCGTTCAAATTATGTATATGTTGCCTCTTCCCTTTTAAATTTAAAAGGAAACTTTTTTGTTGGTTTTGGTTTCAATTTCGTTCCCTTTTGTTGGTTTAGCGTTCTTGATTGCCATAGTATCATATCAGAAAACATTGCAGAAGCAGCAGAATGTTTACATAATTTCATAATATAATTTTTGATACTTAACTAAATCATTTACATTTTAATTTTTATTATTTATATTTAGGTATCTAAATACATAACGTAATGTTTATACTGCACTTGCTTTACAGTAGTTTCAGTTTTGTACCCGTTGGAATGATACATACATCTTTTTAATGTGAAAACTACATGCGCAGTAGCGATCTACTCTTGACTTAGCGGACACAGACTATAGTTCTGATTAACAAAGTTCTATTGTAGTAACAAAATAGTGTTTGCAGCATTTGAACTGGTGCGTATGAGGAACGAAATTTATTATTGTTTGGCTTTTATGTATGCAAATGATTGTAAAATTATTTTCATAGTGGTAAAATTATTTTAATGTTTTTGGTAATGACAGCACACTACAGGAGAAACTTGATCAACCAGTATCGGCTCCTCCTTCCCCTCGAGATATGAATGAAGGTGACACAGCAGGAAATTTGACCGTCCACATTCAACATCTTCGTAACGAAGTATCTAAACTGAAGACCCAGTTACATTTGGCACAACAGGAACGTAAGTCGAATTGTTGCAAGTTTTTCACCTCAGTTTTCGATAGTCACAAATACAAATTGGAATACTTCACTAAGAATTGGTGCACTCATTTTGGATGCTTTTAAGCGCTTATAAGCTTCACTTCACTTGGGAGCTATAAGCGTTCACAAGTCGACTAGTGACGTCATCATGAAGGCCACCACTTCTGCTTACAATGCTTCTGGTGCGAGAAGCATTTGTTATTGTGTAGATAGACAGTATTGGGTAGCTTCAGCTTGGTGTTTGTAACAGATTGCAATGTAAGTAAAGTTTGGGATTCGGAGTTGATCTACCAAGGACCACGGTATTTTGATGAAGAACCAAAACTGCAGAACTGTTGTTGAGAACTGTGATTCTTTGTTCTCTAAATATTTATAAATTATAGGTATTATTGCTGCAAAGAAATATTAAATTATAAATTACATGTATAGTTAGTGCACCTTCAATATAGGCTGTTTTCGATTGTAACTCTAGCGCGCTACTGGTGGTGGAAAAGTAAAACTGTATAGCAGTATAGCTTTGTCGGCCACTACTCATTTTAACCTTAACATGAAAAGTGAGTTCGTCCTTCCATTGTGGTTTCATTGTTTCTTAAATATTTCCTAATGCATACACATGCACCCATCACACGTGTGTGTGATGAACACATGCACACAAATAATTTTGATTTATATAATGTTTTCTTGTTTTTTGTAAGATATTTACTAATTAAACAATCGGGATTTCATTCTTTCCTTTTAAGCTCTGGAAAATATAATGGAAAACATAGAACTGAAGAACCACGGTTTTCACAAACTCTAAATGTAAGCTAGAGCATTCAGGCATGAAAGTGAAGGTGCTTATAAGCGTGAGTGCTTTTAGCACATGAACATTCAAAGTAGATGCTCCCTAAGTCGGATGTTTTAACGTAGAAGTTTCAGCCTAAGACAGGGTTTCCCAAAGTGTGGGTCGTGAGCCGATTTTTGGTGGGACGCCAAAAATTAAAAAGACAAAGTAAAAACCAAAATGTGAAGTTATACTTCGTCAATTTGCTTAGTTGTAGTAAAGTGTTTTAATAAATACCCATTTTATCCCTTCTCCATTTTCATAACATTAGCTAGATGGGACCAAGTGTTTGCTACTTTGTAAAGGTAGGTTGTGGTTCATAAAAGTTTGGGAACCTCTGGCCTAAGATATATACAGGCAATTGAAACTGCTTGTCTAAAAACAGCATAGTTGTATTCATATTCTAACACCATAGTTTAAATATATTTTTGTAGACCAATGGTACGTCATCTCTATATAAAAAAGGGAACTTTATACTCTTGTCAACAACGTTGACATCAACGAGAGCTCAAACCGTTTAACCTAGAAACGTAAAATTTGCAAGGTGCACGGTTTTTGTAACGTAAACGGAGGAAGATTTTTTGCGAAATTCCGTTTCTTAGGGGGTGAAAAAGGGGGATAAACTTTTTGTTTATATCCGAAAAGTGGAAGATGCTACACACGTGAAAATTGGTATTTAGATTCTCCTTTGAAAATGAATAAACATGTGTTTCACTATTTTCTGAAAATCCAGTTAAGGGAGTAAAAAAAGAAAATGGGGTAAACATTTTTTGACATTACACCTTCATCTCCAAAATCGAAGATGCTATAGACGTGAAAATCGCTGTTTAGATTACACTGCTAAAATAATAAACATACGTATTTCATTATTTTCCAGAAATGTTGAAATTCTCCTTTAAAAATAAAGAAACATGTTTTCCTCCATTTTCCGAAAATCCAGTTGGGGGTAAAAAAAGAGAATGGGGGTAACCTTTTTTTAAGAGTATTCATTCATCTCCAAAATCAAACGTGCTACAGACGCAAAAATCACTATTTAAATTCTCATGTAAAATTAAACAAACACGTGTTTTATCATTTTTCGGAAATTCAGTTAACGGGGGTGAAAAAGGGGGTTAATGCTTAAACAGGATACCTACATCTCAAAGTCATGAAAATTAGTATTTGGAATCTTCTTTAAAAATAAAGAAACACATGTTTTTTCATTTTCCTAAAATTTGTTTTAGGGGGTGAAATAAGGGGGGACAGGGTGCACCTTTTTAAAAGCGTACTTTATAGCTGTTACTCGCACCATTAAATAATAAACCAATTCAACTTCAACAATTAACAAGATTAGATAAAAAACTTTGTTTTTTAAGCACAACCTTTTATTGAACTCGTGGATTTGATTATTTAACATCCACTTCTCAACCTTTGGATTGTGTTGTACAACTGTACATTTTTTGAGCACAGTGTGCAAAGAGAAGACGACTATAGGTTTCACTATCTCTTGATGCTACGTATGTGGTGCACGAAAGCAGAGGATTATTTAAAGACAAGTATAGGTTTCAGTATATCTTGATGCTGCTTACTTGGTGCACAGCACAGTGTGCAGTTTCCATGAAGCACGTTTAATAGCGAAATATGTTTCATTTACGCAAGTGCAGATGCATATATTATTTTGTGTAAAGTCAAGACAACGATAGGTTTTAGTATCGTTTGATGCTGCTTACTTGGTGCATAGCGAGCACAGTGTGGAGTTTCCATGAAGCATGGTCAGCCAATCAGAAAATTTCTATTTCCTGGTTTTGAGCACTTAAAACTTGCTCGCAGTTTTCTAAAATCTTGTTTACATATTGTATGCTAACTAAAATCAAGAGTTTTAAAAAAAGCAGATCGGAGCGTAAGCAACACCTTACCAGGTAAAACCAATATTTGCATACCATAAAAGTCGTAAATAACGCGACCTGAATGTCTCCCAATTTGACATAAAATTATCACGCAGAATTAATTAGTATACCAAATTTCAAGTGTGTACGATACTGGAAACATAAGTAAACACAACGTTGAAACATTGGAACATGTCAAAACTTTTTTTACGACCAGTTAAGTTAAAAAAAAGGTTGTAATACGAATCAGTAGGTTCTGTAATGAAATTCTGTCTTTAAAAATGTCAAAAAGTTGGTTTCCTTATTGTTTTTTGTAAGAACATACAAAATTTCACACATACAAAACTTAATGTAGCCTAGCACCACTGATGAACGTTACATTATGATTTAAAATCATTTTTTGCCAATATTTTTACATTTGGGTAACATTATACCCCTGTTAGAACACACTGACACTGGTATATTTTGTTTAATTTTTTTTTTACAAGCAATATCTTATTGAAAATGTATATAACATATTGTCAGCCTCGCATTTTGACTTATGGTTGTGGTTCTACTGCAAGTATATGTCAGAAACTCATGATATGTCAGACACATCATTTTTTATGATAACAAACTCCTTTTTATTCCCTGCTGACCTAAGACCAGAGGCGGATTTATAGTTTGTGAGGCCTTGCGAGCAATTGTATTTGGACACCCCCCCCCAATCAATTAATGATATTATTAAGAGTGTTGTACTGATGCAGAGATTTACTTGTACTGTATTAGGTGTCTAAAAAGTTGTTTTTGCCCCATTTGTTTTTATAATGACTATTTTTTGTCCATTTTCTATTATCATTAACTCAAAACACTTTTTTTCAGGGTTAAAGCAAGTACTGGGCCCCTAGGCCTACTACTATTGAAACAATTGGAAAAGTGATGACCCTAAAGCAAACCACCCTAAAATATATTCCTCTTTAATATTATGTTTTATATTCAATGTGTATAAAACATTAGGTACCCAATGAAATAGAAGTAAAACATTTCAATACAAAATTAAATGTATTTTTGAAAAAAAATATTACTGAATGAATGAATTGCCTCTTAAGAATTGATAAGTGCAAGAACATCATGAAAATTGCAACTTGGGGAAACATTCACACTGATCAAAAAACAAAATAAAACTGATGCCTAAAACTTTGGCAGGAAGTGAAGGGGAATGTGAATGAATTATTCAAGGTGATTGGGTATTGCAGACATGATCCTGAAGCTTGTTTTAGACCTTTAAAGACAAGTGGCTCAGTATAGATACGTAGCCCACTATAAGAAACTTTACCTTGCCTAAGATAAACTCTGCACATCACATCTATGCATTTGGGTGATAATCTCAAATAATAGCCATGGTTAGAGGAGAGAAGGGCACATTCGGACATTTTCACCTTTGGAATTTTTTTTTACAAACTTGTGAACTTTTTTTTTATTAATACTCAATACTATCAAAAAGTCTAGAAACAGGACTATATTTTAAGTATTTTTCCAATATCCTGTCAACGAAACTAAATTGGTAATTAAATAAAGTGTTAGACTCCTCCAAACTGTCCAAATGTGCCCCATGGTGGGGCACATATGGACAGCTATGAGACACAATTTGACACCAGCTATTAATACCAGAAATTGAAAGTTTAAATGATGAAACAAAGATTAAATAATTTATTTATCAAAATTCAAAAGCAGCACAAAATAATAATGCTATGCTGTTATGAATATAGGTGTTGAAAGTTATTTATTATTATTATTATATTATATCATATAGTAGTAGTAGGAGTGCTGTAACTTATTATTTACCTAAATAAAAGCTCGATTGTTTCTGGTTGTAATCCACATTGTTGTGTTTCCATTATTAATTAATAAGTTATTACCAGTGCTGGGTAACGTAACAGTAACGCAAAAAAATATGTTGTAACGTAACAAGTAACGTTACAAATAACGTAACGTTTTTCGAAAAAAAAAAAATTTACGTTACTTGTAACATAACTTTATCATTTGTTACGTTACTGTTACTTTGCCAATGACCCAAGTCAGCGTAGAACGATTATTTTCATCGTTAAAATTTATGGTCCTTACCGGTTATAGCTAGGCCCAGTCTGATGTTGCTATTTGCTTGTACTTAATTATGGGTTTATTGTGCAGGTTAGGTGAGGAAAACAAAACAATATCATACGTTTCTTTGTTTTTCCTAATCTAACCTGCAAAATAAATCCATAATTAAGTACAAGCAAATAGAAACATCAGACTGGGCCTGGCTATAACCGGAAAGTACCAAATTTATATTTTCGACAGCCAGAAACGGGTTAAAACCAGAGAATGTTGAAAATATTTTATTGATACATGCAAACTCATAATTAGATTGAATAAAATGTACTTTAAATGTTATTTTTGTGACATTTCCTTTATATTTACTATAATAACGTTACAGTAACGTTATTAAATAACGTAACATTTGAAAAATTTTGTGGTACTGAAAATAACGTAACGTAACGGAAAATATTGAAAGGTTAGTAACGTAACAAGTAACGTAACGTTATATTTTCCGTTACCCAGCACTGCCTATTACCAACAAACAAACAGCAGAAATCATTCTTAGCCTATGCCAAAACCGAAGCTTATGAAGAACGACAAGAAAGAAAAAACAATTGGGCTTTTACTTAAATTAATTATAATTATATATTAAACTATTACTTATTTGGAGGGCCTGATAAAATAGAAATATAGAAAGAGAATACAATGAAGGTTTACAGCATATATAAAATACAACGTAACAAACAATGTAAAAAAAAATTTGAATTGAAATAATAACCAAGACAATAAAAGCAAAGGTCATTCAAGGTGCTGGAAGCCTATTGAACTTCAAAGCCTGTCAAATCTATTTGAAATTGCATGGTTGATAGTAATCGTGAAGAGGTACCCACTGCTATAGTAGGTGGGTGTAGCTTAAAAACTACATTACTGATCTCAACAATGCTAAGGTCTTCAACAGATGGAAATACAAAATTCCATGATAAATAAAAAAGTTGATTTGCAGATACTAAAAGTCTTAGCTGCATTGCGAACTGACTGCTTGTCTTTAATAAGAGTTTATTGCTCTTGAAATGTCTTCTTCCGAAATATTAGCTCTATTGGTTTTAAGTTTATAATGTCGAACCATATTTAAGAACTTTGCTAAACATGCATAAAAGAAAAATAAATGAAAAATGCTTGACTTTAGGAACGTATTATAGACATAACATGATAGGATAAGGTATGATAAATAAATCGCATTTTTGTCTTTTATCACAGTTTATTTAAAAGACGGGGCACATTCCGATTATACGAATGTGCCCCACCCGACATTTTTATAAAAGCCAATCTCTCACAAATTTAGGAATACTTTTGCTTAAAGTTTTAATGCTTAGCAAGTAGGTAATTAAACATACTACCGGGTGTCACATCGATCCCAGAAATATAGGTAACCCTTTAGTAATGAAATGCTTACAAATGTGGAATAAATACTTACTTTTTGTAGTTAAAAAATTGTTTTCAATTGTCATTCAAAAACTACTTGGGTGATTTTGTTGAAAACAAGTCTGCGCATGCTTTATCATGTTGCCCTCTAGAAGTAATTTTTTCAAAATTTTCAGACAAGTAACAAAACAGAGAGACACCATGTCCGAATGTGCTCCGCTCTCCCCTACTAATCGAGGGCGGTTATTAATGCAAATGCAGTGTTTTTCGGCGGTTATTAGTCAAGGGTGGTTATTATTAGAATAACACCAGTAATCAAAAGAATAAATATAAAGATATAGGCTAGGGCACCTGCGCCAATAATGGTCAGTTTTTGAACATGACTAGCTTTCATATTTTTAAAACTTGGAGAAATTCTATCAGGGTTCCCACGACTTTTTGAAAATGAAATTCCCTGACTTTCCAGGTTTTTCCATGACCTTTTTGGGATTT
>JAQIWH010005035.1:0-15510 GCA_034695005.1 Cryptops parisi
ATCATATTAAATACAAGTGTCACTTTTATATTTATTAAAGGAGATATTCATGTTGCAATCCAGGCTGAAGCTTTTCCAATTTTCGATTTTTAACGCTTCGTGCAAATTTTATTATAGGTGACAATTCAATTAATTTATTAAAAGGAAAAACTTTGATGGTTAATGAAGTTGAGCACTTCTTTTTTAGCTTTCACGATCATAATGGAATATGAATTATGAGTTCAGAACTGTTAATTTTAATATGCACTTAAATATTTTAATTTTTTAAAATTAGTTTTTACTTTTTTCTTAAAAATATTAATAATTTTCCAACTTTGGTATATAACTTTTTAATGCTTGTTAAAAAAGTTACTTCCTTGTTCAATATACAGGAAAGTTGACCGTTTGAAAGGAAATAAGACTTTGGCAATATGATATAAATATTAAAAGTAACACGGTTTGTTAATTAATAAAAAGGAGTGTATTTACAACAAGTACGGTAAATTAATAAAACTTTTAAGACTACGCTTTATGCGAATTATATTTGTGCAAAGATCAAGATTAATGCGATCTTCAAGTGCTATTCGATTTAAGCGAGTTTTGAATAATTCCATTTTCAATATCTGCAAATTTCGGTTTGATTAATGCGGTTATGCGGATTCACGCGGTTGTCACTTTATGCACAATTTTTTTGGTACATTGAACTATACAGAATATTATCATAAACACTTGTAGATGGCATTATACGTTCAATTCCCAACTCGCTCACTCACAAACTCACAAGTGATGATAATATAAATCGTATAAAAAGAGACGTTCACTTACAAAATTGTAATCTCAGCATTCACAACTATTTCGCCCCTAATATTTGCGATTGGTAGCAACTCAATGTATATGCAGACTAAGTTGTAAGATAGTTTGCAAGTTTCAATAGTTTTTCTGTGTGATCTCTGAACAAATTGACAGACAAAAAATTAGAATTTAGAATTTATCTAACATGTTAGTAATTACTTAGCTCGACCAAAAGCTCTTAATCAATTGTTAGCAAGTACAAATAACATCAGTTTGTTGGTCAAATAAGATAATGTTAGTCACGTTATTTAACTAATACAAAGTTACAATTAACTCAAACTAGTTTGTTGTTTCTATTTTCTTTGCAGCACATTGCATCCAATTCAGACGTACTACTGTATGTACACTGTATTTTCACTAAATGTTAGCCAATGAAAGACGTTACGAAAAAAAAAGTTAATTAAGTAACCAGTTTTAGTCGATTCCGTAACTTACATTTAAATAACAACTTGTAAGAGCTTTTGTATAGTTTTGCCTTTTCAATTGCAGTTTAATATTTAGACACATTCACTAGACAAACCTTTCTTTATAGAGAGTGTTTCATCTCATTATTTCAACCCATTACTATTCGAAACATAAAATTATGTAGAATGATTTACGAGATAAAATGTTATTAACATGTTATTAACATGTTGACGAACATAAATATTAAAGCTGATCCTACTATAAACACAGCGATATTATACCATCTTTATATCTTTACAGCTTTTGATGATACCAATTAAGTTACAAATCTGCAATCATTTCTTTTGCTAAGCTTTTTTTGCTCATCCTGCATAGATGAGCAAATGATTCAATTTATCGTCTGAACATAATGAAACCTATAAAACGTTAAAACAGCACACACATAATTTAGTGATTTTTATTCATTAATATTGAATAAAAATCTTCTATTAACGCCAACAAGTCTCACTGTACACAATTTAAACGACAATGTGTTTGTTTCATGACGCCATAAACGCTAAAACTATTAGACATCAAAGCTTGGAAGTTTACAAATTAATTCAACGTATTCTAGGTGGGTACATCTCAGTGTAATTTATGAATTGCATAACCAAATATATTTCATAAATCAAATATTGAATTAATATATCAATAAATCAATTCCTTCGCATGAATCAAAACCCGCAATGTTATAAAATTGCTTATATAAATAAATAACTCAAAAACCGCAGAAATAAAAACATTGTTCACAACGGTAGTTAGGAGCGATTCAACAACCGCACGTCAGTGAAGCCAACCCAAGGCAGCTACAAAAATCTTGGCCAACCTTGCAGCTGCCCCTGGATGGGTTTGCTGGTCGGCTTTACTTGCCGTTCTTTAATCATTCATAACTTCTGTTTCAACGTGATGATTTTCGATCTTTTTCGTGCGTTGGAATTATTTTTAAATGCCATCATTTTTTCAAATCACATATGAAATCTAGAATGTATATTAAAAAAGTTAAAAATCGATAATCTTAAAAATGAAATTCAAGGTCCTTTCCGGTAACTGCATTGGATTTTCCATGGTCGATATACCTTGTGATAATTTAATCGGAATTTTCATACAATAAACAGCTAAAAAGTTCTGGGGAGTGGACAACTTAGGTGACTTACCCTGTATATGAACTTGGTGCTTTTTTTCAATCAAGCTTGTCTCTTGAAACAAATATCATATGCAGAAAAACCAATAAAAACTAATTTAAACAATTCAAAAACCTTGAAAAAAAGAACCTCTTCGTTTAATGTACTCGTAAAATTTTGCTTTACACGAATCTTTTCATATCCCGCGTAAAACGGGGTTTTCTGTCATTTGCGGTAATCACATATTTGCGATTACTCGAACCAGTAAAAGTCAAGAAGTCACTAAGTAAAAAAGATGGAAAAAAAGTAAGCATGAGAAATTTTCTAAAGACCATCTGGGGGCTTTTTGGTGTTCACCAGAGTAAAAGACTCGAGTATGGTCAGACTGCGATCACCGTCTGAACACATCACGTTCCAGTTGACTGTGTTTCTGGGTGGCCACAGGGTATCCTGCGGGACATTTCACAAAAATAAGCTGCTTAACTTTCACCAAAAAATAAAACTCAAAGTCAACATCAATGATTTCAATTTTCTACAACACTACGATTGCGATTGAAGTTGGACTACGATTCCAGAAAGCTTATATAAAAATAGAAACCTCAAAGAATGTTTACCAATTCTTGACATTTCGCATCGAAATGCCAAAAATGGTTCTAAAAAGCAATCATTTCGTAATTTACACATTCCTGAAAGTCGATATTGGATTTTTTGTGTTATTATTTTTTTTGTGGCTTCAAATCTTAATTAAACCACCGATGAGCAATCAGCAACCCCCATAAAAGAATATCCACGTGAGAATTTTTTGTTCATTTGTGTTTACCAAAGAACAAACTAATCAATACATCTTTTTAAAACAATTCAAATAATACCTCATCTCTTCCAAAATTGTTTCCCAACATTAAAAATTCAAAAACAACTTGTAATATTGGTCTGTTTTCTTTACGATCTAATTTTTGGGCAATTAATAAAGCACATATTTCATTGTATATAAAATTAATACACAATGCAATTCATGCAAATTTATACAATATGAGAAATTTATATGAAGGGTTTGGTGTAAAAGAGTGTTAAGAAACTCTTTTACAATTTCGAGTTTGAAGATCTGAACTTGCCTTGCTGTCTTGGACTATGAACTACTTCTTATCTTGTCACTTGCTAACTGCTATGAACTTTACACTTCTTGCACTAACATCTTTGCACATATTGCTATTTTGCTCAAAATTATGTGTTAGCAACATACAATCGCACATGACATATTTGAAAATGTACCTAGTTCATTTTTGACAGAAATGTTACTTAACACCTTTTTACAAACACCAGGTCTCCATATAATCTTCCTGTTGTATTTAGTCAGAAACAGTACCATACATTAAATCAGTTGCATTGTTTTTGTAAAATTAATAAAAAAAAATAATTGTACACGTGACAGAAAAAGTTTTGTCTTCATTTGTATAACCTTACATAATAGTAACCTAGGTGAATAAATCAATTTTATATTTATTTTTAAGTCTAGGTTATTGCAACTTTTTATCAATGTTTTTGAATTGTCCACACAACACACACACACACACACATATATATTCATCAAATTAATTTTCATTCACACAAATCGAAAACAGAAATATTGCTGAAAAACACTTCCGTTGCAATGATTTTTTTTTAAAAATAAAGACTATTTCCTGCTTTAACGAAACAAATCAAATTTGCCACAGATATACAGGGTGATCCAAAAGTCGCTCATCATAAGACTTCTAAGATGACATGTTTAAGATCCCACGATTTATGAAGCACCCTGTACAAATTCATGGTACACAGTAAAAAAATGGCATAAGTTAAACTGAAACAAGTAGAAATGATGACACAGGTAAGTTGGATTACGTTAGGTTAAATTTATTTTAGCAGTGTCATTGTTTCCTAGTTTTCCAACTGTGCTATTTTTACCTGTCATTCTTACTGGAATTCCCAATTTATTTATATAAGAATTTATGTGTAAAGTGTGTCTATATGTGGATATATTACTTAATAATATAAGTGATATACCTACTTATAAACACTGTACAATGCAGTTTGTCTTTAACAACTAAAAGAAATTAGAATTCAACATAAACATCTAAATTATTAACTCCTAATAAAGATTACGTGACCTGTACAGCACATGGATAATAGCTTTCATAATTTTTTCATGTCAAGTTTGAGTGACAACAGGGAATTTCGAACGTAAAACAGAAGCGCAATCTCATCGTGGAAAAAAAATGCAATTACATGTCTATGAAATTATTCATAAAAATGTCATTACTGCACGTGATAAAAAACATGTGTTCCTTAAAGTATGTTTTTCTAAAAATTCTGATCACGTGTAGATAAGTAAATCTTATAGTAATTAACATGTTTTATTAACAAATATTTTTATACACTTTATATTAGCTTCACTTGTGAGTGAGATGACAACTAAACGGATACTGGCATCTTCAACATAATATACTGTATAGTTCAATTAGTCAAAAATGGCATAAAATGAGAAGCGCATAAATCGAAAAACGCAAATCCAATGCAACAAAATTCGCATAAATCGAATCAAAAACTGCAGAACTCGAAAATAAAATTTCTCAAAACTCGCATAAAGCAAAACTATGTACAAAACGTATTCTTAAAAAGCATTTTAATGAACTTGTTTTTATATATACTTCGTGATTAATTATTTTAGAAAACAAGAAAAAAATATGATTCACAATATACAGTAGACGTATAATTGAAAAAGTAGTTAAAAAGCTTGGTACTTTCCTGTTATAGCCAGGCCCGTCTGATGTTGCTATTTGCTTGTACTTGGTCATGGGTTTATTTTGCAGGTTAGGTTAGAAAAACAAAACAAATTCATACATTTAATACGTTTCTTTGTTATTCCTAACTTAACCTGCAAAATAAACCCATACAAAATAAACCAAGTACAAAGCAAATAACAACATCAGACGGGCCTGGCTATAACAGGAAAGTACCAAATCTGCAGATATAATTGATTTTACGTTGAAATTATGATTTAACTGAGTTTTGTATAAGAAAAGTTCAAATTTGAATATGATTTTCGTTTGATGAAGAAATGCTATACGTTAACGTTGTAGGAGGGTTGAACAAAAATTCGGTTCATATTTGAACTTCCCTCTCATACAATGTAAGTACGTCATATCTAATACGCGCGAAATACCAAGAAGTGCATATACTGTATGTAATAAGAACATACAGTATATGTTCTGTATAGTTGTTCTGTAAAAAATACACTAATCTACGAAAGACTATTTGGTGTTTAAGGGGTAGTGGGCTCCCTCAAACACCAAAAACTTACCACAGATTAAGAGTACGCCACAAAACTGGAATCAAATGTATTTGTTACCTATAAGAGTACATATGATAACTGATCCACAGAGGATGGCTCCTGTGACTCTGAGGGCAAGTTCTTCATAAGTGACATCAGCAGGTGTGGCAGCATAAATTGTGGTCCAATTGGTCGAATTGTCTTGCAGACTATCATTATAACTGTTCGTGCTCATTATGATCACGATAAAAATAATGAACGCATTTTGAAATTCGTCGATAATCGCTGTTCTACACTAGTGTTCTTTGGCATATCTTCTACCTATCCAATAATATTGCTTCACCAAAATCAAGTGCTATATATTTTTTTCGCTTTTTTTAAAGAGTGTCCTCATCAACAAGTTGTTGTTTGCCAAGTGCTGAAGGAAGTTATTATGGTATTGGTACCCTTTTTTCTCTCTCGAGACATGGAAGGAACAACAACAAAATAGAAATAGTCGAATCTACAGTTTTCGCTTTGATGTGTCAAATAAAAACTCCTAGTTGGTTTGCTTCTCCGATTGGTCGACGGATGTAACACCCCTGTCACTTTTCGAAATGCTTCCGCACTCGGCGACGACACGCACTCACACTATTCGAGAACATCTTCTTTGCTCGCTCATAGTCACAACCTAAATGGCGTAACCATCGCAACCATTGGATATCCTTTTTTGCCACCATTCAACGCTACGACTAATTTCGCACTATCAAGCGCTATTCTTAGCGTCATCGACGGCAATTTGAACCCCCCCTGTTCACGCAAACATCGTAAATTTCCCATTAAAATAAACGGAAACATTGCACATCGCAAACATGAAACATTGCCGAAGCCATTATGCATGCAAATAAAAAATATATATACTGTATATTAAAATGTGTATAAAATTCTTTTAAAAACTATGTTAATTAAATGTAGCCTATATTCTATTTTTTTTAATTATGCATATTAAAACAGTGACGCAATACAGAAGCCGGTCAGCTGCTGTAACTTGACAACTCTCGTTGTGATGATTGTATCTGTGAATTTTTTCTCAACTGTGAGGTTTTCATTTTATTAATTAGAGAAACTAAAAAATAAACCATGCCCCACAAAAATAAATGAAAAAATAAAAGAAAAAGAAAATGTCTAACTGTTGGAATTAAAAATAATTATAAGAAAATATGCGACTGAGGTGAAAGTGAGTGAACTTTGCGAATCATATAGGTAATCCACGTCCATCATGTGAACTAATTGAAAAAGTTGGTGTAAAAGGGTGTTACGTAACATTTTTACAATTTCGAGAAAAAAGCGTTTAAAAATCTCAGCTTGCCTTGCCGTCTATAGGTCACTTCACTCTTCTTGCACTAATATCTTCGCACATATTGTTGTTTTGCTCAAAATTATGCGTTAAGAAAGTAAAATTGCACTTAACACATTCGAAATTACTTCTAAAATGTTACTTAACACCCTTTCACACTAGGTCCTTCAATTTGAAAACATTTTGTTTGTCAAAATAAGAGTCCACGGTTTTTGCACGAATTAAACACTTTATAGGGTTAAATGCTGTTCATATAACGAGTTTTTCCCATAACGAGTAGCATTCTTGCACCAATTCAGCTTTGTAAGCTGCTCGACTTTACAGTACTCTTTGCTGGTACTGTGAAGAAAGGTACTGACAGAGGAAAATATGTAGTTTAATCGTGAACTTGTGATTCATAACAGTAAAAAAATAAATAATACCCATATAATTAAACTAATTCAGTTTAATTTAAAAGATATGATAGATGAGGTAGCATTCTACGCACTAGCGGCTTCAGTAACAACGAACGTAATCATTGTAAAGATAATACAGTTCGCCAATAATGATAATATAGTTCAGCATTCTGGAGATAAAAAGATTGATACCAAACTATTTTTATTGTGAATTGGTACCACGTGTTGGTTTCACATAGTTTTTTGTACCTGAATCGTCAGCTGTTGGGCTACTGTTATTAGGAATTAAGAAAATAAAACACAGCTGGTTGAGAACAAAAATACATGTACAGTAGATTATAAAGCGAATGAAAGTTTTGAAAATGATGTCTGTTTTAAGTGCTGTTCATTCGCTATAAATATGACTTTGAAAAGCCATTTTATTGCACGAGGTTTTGCTGTATGCTCGTCAACAATGACGGGTGCTAGAATTGTTTTTATATTATTACTTAGCAACCAGTTACTAACAAAGAACGTTATATGCACTCACACACAAACAAAGCTGGAAAACAATATAAGAAACTAGTTATATGCCCGTCAACAATGACGGAAACATTTCAGCTCAAGTTGCCTGGCAACATGAGGTCATTTTAGTATATTATATTGAGAGTAATAATTGAGCAGCTGTAACTGCAAAAAAAAATTGATTTCGGTGTGACAGACATACAAACATACATACATACAAACATACAGACCAACCAAATTATATTGTTAGATACTATACAGGGTTAGGCAAAAAACTGGTCACAGCTAAATATCGCAAAAACCATTAGTAAAATAAAAAATATGATTAAACCATTGTAATGTAATTGAATTACCTTGAAAATTATTTTTAAGATTACTTCCGGTAACGTCATTGAATAGCCCATGGTCGATAAAAATTACAATAGATCAATCCGACTTTTCATCACTAATGGTTTTCGCGATATTTTGCTGTGACCAGACTTTTGTCTCATCCTGTATATTGCACTACAGTATTCATCGAGTACACCATATACAGTACTGTACTTGTATACAATATACGTGACTATATTTTAATAAAGTAAATGTTGTCGGACGGCTGTCAATCCCGTGACAGCTTCGGGATCAGTCGTGACAACAGTAAGATGAGGTTTCCCGTCATAGACCGTGAGAAAGTCGACTCGGACAACAATAAATGATCAGCGATACGAGAACTTGATTGAACAAGATGAATACGTGTATTTGACAAACTATGATTTCAAATAATACATTTAGAACAGCAGTTAAATAACATATTCATTGTACATCAGACTGGTAACGGTATCTCTTGTCCATCCTTCATCAAAGGCTGAATGGATAATAATCTCCTCTCTCAACAAAGCATCATCTCATTGTTTAAATTCAAACCACGACTCTTTAACAAAAAATTAATACATCCGAAAATAATATTTTGTTTCAAGAAACACACAACAAAATATTCCCCCCACAGTAAATGCCTTTTGTAAATTATTATGCCTATTGTAAATTGTAAATTCAAGAATGAGGTTAGGATGTGAACGCTTTATCAATACCCGAAATCACTTTTATTTAGTTTAGAAGTGTAAGGCTTACGCTACTTCATCGAATGCTGCTGCTTTAGTATTTACGTTACACTTCAGTATTCAAGATGTTTTTAGATAGTAAACACATGTGCCCAAAATTGCGCGAAACAACTTTTTTTTTCGTAAAATTTTGCAACAAGCTAAAAAAAACTGTTCCCTATAACTCGAAAACTTTTCCCGAAGATCACAATCAGCAGAACTAAAACAAGAAAAATGTTACTCAATAACTCTTCATGTTGTATTTTTAATTCTACCGATATTCAATATATCGATTTTGTTGTTTTACAATAAACGGTACATCTAAAAAAAATATCCAATAAATTCTTGAAAAAAAAAATGTAAACAAAACAAAACTATTTTTTTTTGATTGAAAAAAATTCCAGCAAGTTACAACTTATTAGTGGTTACGATTATTGAAAACCGAAAAACATGAGGTTAAAAAAATAATGCTAACATCAAAGGTTAATTAACAAAGCTCTATAAAGTTTTCGCAATTAGCGGACTATAGGTTTGGCTTGTCGAACAATTAAGCAAATAATTACCAATTATCTCACGGGGATTTTAGATTGTAAAAAAAACAAAACACGTTCATTAATGAATCTTACCTTTGCTAATCAGATGAACACCCGGAAATTACAAAACGTTAATTTTTTATGCGTCAATTTCAAGTCGGAAAAAGAAACATTACGTTGTTAATGTAAATTCCAGCTTAGATGCCAATGTGTTGACATTACGAATGAATGAAACTCTTCTTGTATCGGTATAAACTGATCAAAGTCAGTGGCGTCTAGACCAAGGTCAGTGAAAACCATTCCGGTTAATCTTGGTAACAAATCATATTTTCTATGTAAATTTATATGGATAAGGAAATGATCCCCGTTAAGTATTCGGTTTCCTCGAGGTCGAGTTTGTTGATTCGTAATGACGTCATGAGTTCACAAAAATAACATTACTCTATTTGTAAAAAAAATCCATGCACACACAAGCTTTTGAAACAAAATAAAAATATCCACTTCAAATCGCATAAAGCAAAGAATTTCATAATTTTTTTTATGAATACTGCTATAGACAAATAAACAAATAAACAAAAAATGCAGATCCTTTCCTGGAATATGACGCATACGAGAAGGGCTCTGTCTGATTCGCTACATCCTAGAACTGTATATTAAAATGTTTAAACAATATACTATATACACATACTTGACAAACACATACATACACAAACACAGTCAAGCCTTTCATAACGAGGTATTTTTACAACGAGGTGTCATGCATGACCTCACGAAATAAACAATTTCAAGAGTAAAATTGGTTCCATACAGCGAGCAAAACTCCGACAACGACCGTCTTTTAGAGACGCAATAGAGAAACTGATAGTCACTTGACAACTCTCCATACGCTGTGCAAACATACATAGTATACGGTACTTTTCTTATAAATGACAAGCCGCTTGTAGCGGTAGTGGTAGCATGTGTGATCGGTCGTTGTGTGACGGAGTTTAGGTTTATGATGACACACGACTAGGTTGAGTAAATTCCCGGCCCATGTCCGGCAAACGCTCAAGTTAAAACGAACTCACTTAAACTAGGAGCCTGTCATCATAAACCTATGTAGTACCACACACACAACGATCCATCTCACATGCCAGCGTTAGTCACCACTAGCGCCACATTCGGGTTGTACCCGGTATACGATACGTAAATACATACTTTATTTAAAATAAACAACGTCAGATTTAATTTAAGATTAAAATAAAAGATAGAACACATTTTAATTAAAAAAAGCAACCAAAACTGTATCCAACTTCTAAATTTGAACATCGTCCAAAATATTTTTAAAAAAAGTTATGTAAGAGCCAGACCGGAAGAAAATCTCAAGCATACTTTTGAAAGATTTGCACTAAAAACGTTACTTGCTTCGATGACAGCAATTCAGGCTGAACAAAACACCACTAGTCACTCATTTCGAAACAACTAATTAACTTTGTGACACAAAGTTGAATCAAACTCTTCTCAGCTACTTGATTAAAGAGCCCTATTTCTACACAAATTCCCTTTTGCGCCAAACCTTCTTCCTGCGAAAGACAAACAACCAGACACTGTCAACATTTATTCTGGGATAAACTTGCTGACAACAAGTTCCGCATTTTCTTCTACGAAACAATTCCTTGTCAACAACACATTGAAACTTCGTCTAATGAAACTTGATGATAAAAAAAAAATAAAGATTTTTTCGTCTTCGTTTTTTTCTAAAAATATGATGTGTACATTCGATAGGACAAGGTAGAAAGTACTGCATGCCAATGGACCAATCGATAGCGGAAATCTCATCACCTGAAGCAACTAGAGAAAACCTACGGCAATCGACACAAACGCCCCCATCCGGGAAATCAACGTTAAAGAGGTGCTGATGGTCCTCAATGAAAAGCCAAGAAGTTGCCTATCCCTAGAGGACTTTGGGGGCTTAATCCTTTAAATGTCCAACATTCAAAAGTATATATGAAAGAAACCATCAACATACATAACAATGTATGTAGTTATGGGAAGTTCTAACTACAAAAACCAATCGATTCTTAAAAAAGTTAACTTTTACAATACAAATTGCGAACACTGTTTTGGTAAATCATGTTTCGTTTCAAATTTTCAAAACTTTTAAACTGGAAAAACATCACTAAACTTTGTGACAATCGTTGAACATTGCACACAGCGATTTTTCTTCAAATACAGTAATTTAAAGTTGGAACATTTTTAAACATAATTGCTAAGAATCATTTTATAAAACCAGAAAAAATGTTACTGAACTTCTAAGAAAGTCTAAGACTTGCAAACGCAAAAATTGTAAAAAAACTGACACCCATAAGTTATAAATCACATAATAGGTGAACACCGCCCAAATGAAAATACACTACAAAAAACATAACTCGCAATGGCCACCTTTCCGAGTCACAATATTTCCAGTTTATACAAAAAAAAAATGGTTTCCTAAACAAGTTTAATTTTTAATAAATAATCCGGGATCTCGTTGTTTTTTTGTTGTTTTTATATTAACCTGAAGGGATTTCATTTAGATCGGTGGATAGGCGATAGAAAATTAAGGTGTCAGAACATTCGCTTGTTGGCCTGTCAAGTTACTTGTTGGTGGTGTTTGTCGAAAGATAATTGCGTCATTAGCAGCCTTTGGAACCAACAGACAACTTGTTGATGCCATCGATTACACTCTCTCTTTTGGTTTAGGATGTTTCTACTATTAAACTGCATCGTATGATGCTTTTGTTCCTACATGTGTCTTTGTTCTTCGGTGACGCATAAATCTTTTGTTTCTCGTACACAATTACGACTAAGAAATTATTCCTAACAACCTTTGACAGTATATGGGTAGTGGGTGAGTTCTTCAAACACCAAAAAAAAAATCTTTGACAGTTTCTAAATTACAAGAGACGGTTACCATAACAACTGGCGAGAGTTTCAAAACTTCAAAGATATTCAATCATGTTATAACGAGAATTTTTCACAAAAGTGAGAAACTTGTACCTGTAGTTACCATCATTAATTCATACTTGCTGTGCCTCGCACGAAAAATTTAATAAAAGATAAAAAAATATAACTGTTTTAAATAGATAAGTACTGTAGATAAATTATCGAAATATTAAAAACAAAAGCAAGCTTAAAAAAAATCTTCTATATAAGTTGCTAAATGTGTTGTTTAGCACGCCTCCCCCCCAATTAAGGCCGAACATGGGGGGTTAAAAACTTAAACATAAACACCTCAGGACATAGGGAAGTCAAATTCGGTTCCAATTAGTCCAGCGGTTTAAGAGCCTTATTGGTGCCCACAAACTAATCGACCGTGCTTATAATATAAAAAATGATGATGATGATGATGATTCTAAATCAAGAAAGAAAAGTATATAATTACAAGAGTCGAGCACTTCCACATAACGGCACTTCAACTACAGATTGTATATAATAAACGATGAAAGTTCGATACTTCTTGCTTAAGTACGGTACGCACAAAGTTATGGTTTCAAAATATTAACTGATTCAACCCACATATTGCATTCATTAACTTAGCACGGTGTCTTATCCTAATAAAATAAGTAAACTAATTTAACTTACCCACTGGTTCACATAAAATCAATCTGACAACATTTTGCCTTCCACCTAGACTCCTAGAGCATAGACTCTACCTAGACTTCACCCCAACCTTTTTCGAGTTTAAAAATTTGCATGAAAGTCCATTTTAATAGGGTGTATAAACCATTAAAATGGATATTTTAGAATATAATTTCAACTAAATAAAAGTTATAATTGCAACTAACAATAATAGCTGTGACTCCTAAGAAAAAACTTGGCATCTCTAAAGAAAGTCGCGACCCACAGGTTGGGAACCTAGAGGTTTTATAAAGTTATAAATTCAAAAAGAAGAAAATAAAGACTGTTGCCAATTTTGTTGTTTTTCATTTTGGTATTACAGAAAGTTGTCAACTTATGCAAGTTTTGCAGGAGATCTAGCTATTGTTATCTGACGAGAGTTACCCGAGATATGTTCACTAAATTTGCGAATAGTTTTTTATTATGCGGTTCTTTTTAGAGTACTGTTTGCATGATGATTTTATTAATGTACAGTACCAATAGTTCTTTTGATTAAGCAAAAACAAATTTTATAGCTGAAACCAGTAGTAGGGCAATTAACATAGGTATTACATTGTTGGTCAAATAGAAGATTGTTATTCTATAACTCTGATTGGGCCTGAACAACATTGACAATTTTTACAAGTTACTGAACAAAACAACGTCTTTGCTTCAAGTATCTTTCCATTATCACACTGTAAAGTCCACAATCTTGGTTCTATATTAGATGAGTACACCAATTTCTCGTGATCTGGATGATCAAAATTTTCATAGTACTGCATTAAGTGCGCAGCTCCATATTGTCGAATTTTCCATTCTAGAGCACATATGGATTGCAGGTTGGTGGGTGGAAAAGGATATATCATGTAACAATAACTGTTTTTTTTAAAGTTCGATGAAAATCTTAACTGAAAATAAATTAAATTACAATATTATCAGTAGGTAAGTAAATGTGGTTTAAGAACTACACCAACTTTCTGTTAAAGTATGTTATTTAGTCGTCACATGAAGTTAATTAATTCCAAAAAGGCCGGAACGATGAGATAGGGGTAAGAGTGATGAGACAGAGTTACATCGAGAAAACCTGCATGCAGTACAGTTTATGAAATGCGTATATTGTAAGTTTGAATTTATTAAGCTGATTTATTAGTTAACTAGTTATTGATTATCCAGAGTTTCCAGTATGCAATTTTTGAGGTTTCTGCATAACGAAACCATGGCATAAATCTCTTGTACAGTACTTCATGCAATGGTTATCTTTAATACGCGTTTGTTGCTACATTAACGATTGTACTCCGTAACTTGCAAAGGTCTCAGTAAATTTATCTCAATGAATTATTAAAAATGGTTCACTTGCCTGATAAATGTAGCCGTTAATTAATTCACTTGCAAAAAGATGCCAATAATTGTCAATGCAATTTTTTGTGCAAGTTTCTTTGCTCGCCATGTTAAATTTCCAGCAGTCTTTAGGTACTTGATAGTTGGGATCGAGACTCATAGTACTTTGTACTTTGATATCAATTTCACCAACCCAACTACAATGAAGGCAAGAAGAGAATTTTAGTCATAAAAATTGCAAATAATACTTTACATGCAAACACATGACTTGCCTTGGAATTGAACTGGGTTTGTTGTTTTCCATCCAGTTCTTAATTACATCCAGCTTATATGGTGCATTGGCCATAATTTGGAAAGCTACTTCACTACATAATGGATGGTGAGCATACTGGTCAAGTTCTTGTATATTTGTTAATGTTATTATTTGTTTTACATCATAATCAGCCATGATGGTTTAGAAACAATTGTATCAACAAATACAATACGGAGAAGACAAACTAGTCCTCGTGTTGGAAGTAGAGAGAAAAGAACCAAACTGGGATTCTTTCACTAAAAATCCCTCAGAACTAACAAATATATTTGCACGTGCTTGGAACCTTGGTTAAAAATAAACCTTTAAATAAGCCTTGGAAACTTTCAAAATATAAACACCACCTAACTATCGCATTAGAACAAGTCCACCAATAAAAGATCATGTGATTGACAATTTTTTATTTCACCCTTTTTTCTCAAGGATGCAATTTAAATATGATTCAGAAGTGTCAGCAGATTCTTTTGCATGCTTAATTACTTGTGGTGAGATGTGTATTCTAAAAAAAAAAGAAGTGTGTGTCCTCCACGCACGGCAGAAGTGGTACTTCTGAGCTATTAACAAGTACTGGAATATCAAACGGTTTTTTTTTTAAGAATTAACATGCACCGGACGTAAATATGAAATACACGCATTTTAGTTTGAGTTCTTTCGAGCTAGCCACTCATTGTCAGTGGGAGCGCTAGTGGTTAAAACT
>JAQIWH010005036.1:0-15504 GCA_034695005.1 Cryptops parisi
CCATTGGCTGATTCATTTAGCTTCCTCATAATTGTGCCAGCAATTCTGTGTCAGCTAATTTGGGATAGAGTATACTATCATCTCAACCCTCTCATCTTATTTATTTGGCGATCAACCCCAGCTGGTCGTTTTCCCCTTTTCAAGTAAAAGTAGAAAAATCGCACCAAACACTCTACCAGAAAAATGATGGTTTTTCACATGCAAATTCTGTGATAATTACGCGACATCGAGCCATAAAAATTTTTAATAGACTGAAATATGTCGCGGACTATGTCCGTATGTCAAATTTCACCTTTCTGGGATATCAGGAAGTGGGTCAAAATTGGCTGCAAAAGAGTTTGATTCGTGCAAACTGCAACAGTACAGTTTTCCACTGTACTTTGGTGGGTCTTTGTTCCCCTTACATTGGTATGCATCCTAAATTTGACAATGAATGAAACCATATAAACTGAACTGTTAACTTTTCTGGGTCAACCGTCGCTTGGGCCGGAAATAGCACAAGTTTATGCTAAGTTATTGACGCTCATGAACACCATCGCTTAACCAGTTGCTCCACTCGACCTAACGTAATAATGCCTTTTAAGTTGCTAAGTATGATGTTTAGTTCCCTCCCCCCAATATTAGGACTGAATATGGAGGGATAAAAAATGTAAACGTTTTCACCCCAGAAGATTATCCCTTAATAGGGGATTATCCCTTCCGAGTTTGGTTTCAATCAGTCCAGCTGTTTAGGAGCCTCATTAAACCGCACAAACTAATCGACTGTCTCTATAGTATAGAATAGATACTGTATGATATAATCTTTGAAATGACTTTCTGAATAAATCACAGAACTCATAAGATGATTTATGCTGATAAGTTATTAAAGAAAACCGCGGGAAAGAGAATCCGAAGAAATTGCGGGTCAGTTGTATATTCGAAGTTTCACTTTGATTTTATAGCTACTAATATTGCATTACTCGACTATTGCATTTTACGTCACAACTGAGTCAGTAAAAATCATTGTTGGTTTTAGTTTACAAAAGTTTTTATTGGAAAAACGGATTCTGGGTTAAATCGTTTTTGAAAACCCAGGTTATAAAACTTGTGCATAGTTGGAATTTTTTATTTCTTCCGTTCATTCAATTTGCAAAGTCATCTCAACTTGGTCTACAATAAAAGTTTGAATACATACATGATGTCAGATGTATATTTTCCTATAAATGTCATTTGTTGGTAACTGAGACTGTAAATTAAACGGTATGGAACGAATTAGACAGGTGGTGGAAATTGACAAGGATATTGTTCTCTTGCTTGCATTGTCAGTCTTGTCAGAGAAAATATTTATAATATAGGCCTACTCTATTCGCTGTCATTCAAACACGTGTATCATTCCATTGGCTCTAAGGTGATAACAATTTTTTTCTGCACGTGTGTGAACTCCACGTGTATTGTGTTTTGCACTCTCATGTTATGTCTACGTGATCTTTCAAGCAGTTTGTTTGTTTGGTTTTTTGTTTTCCTTTTTATTTTATTTTATTTTTATCTTTTCTATGAGTGAATGTGGTTGGTTCAAGCGTTATAGACGACGAAGGTACTGTGTATTTCATTCGTGGAGTTTTACCATAATAAATTATTATTCTATACGAGCAGATGGACGTAAGACATTTATTAGTTGCAAAACATTCTTCTTTGGATCGTGTGTGTAACATAAATTTTCGCGAGACAAAGGAGTCGTGATGAGATAAACAAGAAATAAGAACAATACAAGGTTGTTTTGTAATGCTAAGTTTTGTAATAATAATGATAATAACCTGACCATTAGAATAAGTTGTAAAAATTTCGATTCTTGTTTTTTGCAAATTTGGATTATTTATTTATTTATTTTTGAAATAGATATTTTTTTTTTATACCATCTCGCTTACATAACACAATTCGATATCCTAACATAAATTATTGTTTGAATTGAATGTAGTTCATGAAATGTACACGTGAAATTCAAATATATCCAATTTTTTTTTCTGAGGATAGTTAATGATCTATTATACATGAACTTCTGAGAGAATGTTGTTTTATTTTAAAGTGACAAATAACATACCACGTATACTATATACACAGTACTTCTGACTCGCAAGATGTGAACCGCGAAACATTCAACTGTTGGAACTAATATACTACTTGTGTAGCATTATTTACCAATATGATCTTTTTGAAATAGGCACTTATAATGTTTTACAAATATGTGTTGAGACATTCAAAAGACATTTTTCCATTATTGGTGAATTCGTTAGGAAACGATGCATTTCATAGGCATTATGGATATTATAAAAAAAATTTAAACGAATGTTTGCGAAAAGCACTGCAAATTTGTGCATGTGAGGCACAGAATAGTAACCATACATGATGTGAACTGGGCTCTGGTAAAGTCTTAAGTGTTAACAAAAAGATACGAAACTGGAAGTTAGCAAAACTGCTTCAGTATTTCTTTAGATTGATTTTATTTTCATTTTCCAAGAATTGGTCAGGGTCATAGACATAAACCAGCATTTGGACAAAAAAATTATTGAAGATGTACACAAACTATCTGTAAAAATGGACCACTACCCCAAAAATTTTAAAAAACCTTGATAAATTTTGAAAAAACTTAGGGCTGTCAATGAAAATTTTATGTTAAACTGAAAATAAATGCTAAAATGTGCAGCAACACCTGAAATATGCAAAATATGCACTAACATCTAAAATATGCAAATTAAAATTTAGGCATTGTACTTGTGCAACAATGAATAACATCCTCACCAATTTTGGAGTTGCATATAGGCCAAAAAACATGCAACTTCATACTATCCGAGGTCTAAATATCAGGAAGCTAAATTCCAGAAACTTCTTTGTAGAACACATTTTTACCTATGAATCATTCTCTGATCAATCATATCATTGTCATCTTGTCAAATCATTGTCAAATAAGTCAATCTTATCAGTTTAATCTCTAGCTCACCAATAAACAAGTTTTTGACCACGTTTGGGAGGTGGCCACCAAGGGAGGTTTCACTGTATACATCTTGTCAAAAATGACGGGAAAGTTTTTATTTCGTTATTTTTGTTTTATATTGTTTTAACTCATGTTGCTTTGCAACATTCGTTACAGGTATGTTTTATATTGGTTTTGGCCACCCAAGAGAGTGATCCTTACCTTTCCCACATGTGGAAAAAAGGGGAGAGCTGACCCCCTTTCCTCCACATTAGCCAAGAAGGGGACTGACAGTTATCAAAGGTCCCATCAGTGAGGGACTAACCCTGAAGCGAAGGGGAAAAAGCCTCCCTTCTATACGCGCACACACTTGAACTGCACAAACGTGCTGTTTTATTAGAATGATGAGGCTCGAGCTGAAGTTAGTTGTGTTGTGTGGTTTCGTTCAACGTGAACTTAGGTGCTAAGTTTGGTGAAAATCGAACTAGCCATACTTTTTAATGCGATTTTTTCACAAATAGACGCAACGGTTTGTTTTTTTTTACTTGGAAAACAAATACAATATGTAGTTAATCATATACACACCCATAACAGGATGTTTTCAATATACTTTAAAAAAAATACAGAATAATAACTCGGTTAAACAATATGCAATTAAAACATTTTTATTCTGTCCTTGCTTTAATTAAGTTCTTGAATCGTGTTCTTCCCTTCCTGCTAATCTTATCGATTTATTCGATAACAATTCGATTGTCTACAATTGCCGTGCAATTGTATACTTAATTGTACACTGTTTATTTTCAATTACGAAATATTGATTGAATTAATATGATGATTCGTGCAACAATTTGATTCACGAATCACCATTGCAAAAAACTTACGGATGCTGCATTTTGACTAACTTCTCTAACGTTTGGGCAATTTGTTTGTCACAGGTGTTTCATATTTTTATACTCTTTATATTAGCTTCACTTGTGAGTTTGTGAGCTGTAAATTTAACGTATGCTGCCATCTATAGTCGTTTATGAGAGTGTAGAAGGCAGTCTGTGGTATACTATATAGTTCAATGTACCAAAAAACGCATAAAACGAAAACCTCATAAAATAATTCCTTCGCATAAATAAAAAACCGCATAAGTCCAGAAAAAATTGCATACTGTATATAAATAAATAAATAAATAAATCAAAAATTGCAAAAAATCAAACATGCATACATCAAATAGCGAATGACAACGCTCGCATAAAATTTTTGAATCCGCATTAACCGAAACTTGCAGAAACCAAAAATGGAATTACTCAAAACCGTGCATAAATCTAATACCAAATTACTGAAAGATTGCATAAATTTTAAGTCGCATAAATCGAAACATGCAGAAATAAAAAATGGATACATTATGTATGTACATGCAGTATATCTGTATGTGACAGTAGACTATATGAAGAGTATGCATTTTTCAATGTACTTGCTACTTTTATATCTAGTAAATGTGGTAATTTTTGCTTTGACTTAATTTTCTGGATCTTTCCCGTGCATTATATTACATTTTGCTCGAGTTCTTCTGTTTCCCCGTAATGTCATCTTCTATTCAAATGAAATCATTGTCTTAATCTGTCGAATAAAAAATTCAATGATAGAAGTTCGGATAATGAACACTGTACTATAGATAATTTTTCATGGCATTGTCGAATCTCGGATGTCACTTTATTTTTTTTCATTGTATTGTAAATTATGATAGTACTATGAACTGATGATCCATATAAGAGAACATTCGAATGATAACAAAAAATATGTCAATAACTATAGTTATCGCTAATGTGTTATTTTATTATCTTTTACAGCTACGTCAAACACTGATGGGCATTAGCGGAGATGATGATAAAGTCAACAATAATCAGGTGAGCAAATAATAGAAATTTATTATCTTTTCGTGTAGTTTCGACTTCAAGTTCATGGTGGTTCAACAACCTATAGCTGAAATGAAAACGTGCAAACTAAATTAAGAGTGGTACATTGAATTATCTAGTAACAATGAATAGTTATGGACACGCGTTGCTGGATGATTAGGGATTCAAACATGGAAATGTTCAGAAATCAGAACAATGCAATACAGGGTGTTCAAAAAAAAGGTCCAGTCAAATCATTAACCGCAAGATGTTTACGCATGAAAACAAAGCCAAGAATCCTGTAAAAACATGGGTCAGAAAATGCCTTTCCTCTGAGATAATAGGCTCAAGTCTCGTAATTTCAAATTGTAGGAAACCAAGTCAGAGGAACAAAAGTCAACAAAACAAGAATATGAATGTCAAAAAAGAACCCATTAACTTTTGACTTTATTGTTTTGACTTTGTTCCTTGTATTTATTTTTGACGTCTTTTTCCCTTTTTCTTGTTTTTGACTTTGTTTCCTACAATCGTAATTCAAGGCTTAATCGTTGTAGGTATGCAAATGAGTATGCATTTTTGGACTCGTGTTTATACGGACTTTTTGCTTTGTTTGATTCGTAGAGCCTGTGGTTAAAATGTTACAACTTTTAGGAACACCCTGTATAGTAAAACTACGCTAATTTCGCATTTGACTCCATTGGAAAAAAAGTACGAAATTTGGATCTTCGTAATTTCATATCGACATTTCTAAGGTCGTCTGACACGCACGGTTGGGTGTGGCAATTCGAATGATTTGTGGACAACCATGACATCAGCCCAAATAAAGAAGTCGACGTCAGAGTTGTCAACAAATCACTTGAATTGCCAAATCAAATTTACATCAACTACTGTACTTGTATCCATTAGACTAAGTTTGATATACCTTAGGAAATCGATATTCATCTTATATATATGCAAGAAAAACAACTTCCTTGTTATATTTATTTTTTAGAGAAGGAAAAAAAAAATATACATTACATAAAATACGTTTCGTCGTAACAAATTTCACACATTTCAAAAATTGTGAATGGTCAAGTAACAATGTCAGAAGATCAACAAAGGTAAAAACAACAGTGTTATTAAGTAGAAACGACACTTGTTTAAAAAAAAACAAAAAACGAACCCAAATGTTAAAAAATAAAAATAAAATAAAATCACATCAGCCTACTGTATATCGATTAATCATACATGTTATAAAAAAAGATTAATGGAATAATTGTCGGTGAAAACATTTTCACCAAAACGTTGAATGTTGTGTTGTTTTGCATTGGCATTGGTTGGATGATTGATGGAAGTTTTCATGATCATTTTAACGGTGAAAATGGCAATGGACCTTGCAACAAAAGTTATCTAATAATGGGTTAAAAAAAGTTTTTTATGATGCTGCATAATTTCAATATGAAAAATAAGTACTAAACAGTCGATGATTTTGTACTTGTTTCCTGAGCTGCAAAAATCACATTTGTTTCTTCCAACTGGCATTTTTATTTTAAAGTTTTCGTGAAATAAACAACAAAATCTCATGCAATCTCTTTGCAACAAGATACATACTGGTTAATGAAAACAAAAATTAAATTCACATTATTAACGCGATATTTGGTGTGGCAAGTGGAGTTATCTGTGATGTCAGCTTCTTGCCCATGCAATGGAAAAGCTGAAGTAGGCCTATTTAAAAATAATAATAGCTCGACTTGCCACACCAAAATTTGCATGTGACATAAATGGGACTTTTAAAATTTTTTTAAAGATAAGACAAAAAATTTCGAATTAATACATCTTTTGCAATAGCACACTAAAATGTTATGGCTTACGTCGGGCATTCATTTTCCTGTTTGGAGTAGAATATTATTTTTTGTTTTAAAAATATCTTTCATGTATTCAAAATCGTATTATACAGGATTATTCATAATTCCGTTACATTACACAAAATTCACCACTCCGTAACTACTACACAGATCTTTAATTGTATTACACTGAACAAAAGGTAAACTCTCAAATTTTGCATTTTGCTTTCTTTGAGAAAACCCCCACGCACGTGCGTAGTTGCCGTGGTATTCCGCCAGGAGGCAGTTTCTCACCAATGTACTGAATTAATTGAACTTGTTGATTTTTACGGATGTACACCTCAGTCATTGGAGGACCAAATAAGTGCAAATTAATGTGCTTGAAATCTTTTAGCATCAAAATTTCAAATGTGACGATGACTTGTTAATGTGGTGTCCACCACTGTCACCCGATTTAATTTGAAGGGATGTATCAAGGATAATGTTTTACACTCCCTCTCCCCACCAAAAGTATCTCGGAGGGCGTAGCACTAATAAACAGCGACACGCTTACAAGTGTATAGGGCAAAATGGAAAATCGTTTAGATGTCAACCGCGTCGGCAAATGTACATTTCTGAAGTGTCTAAAAAGAAAACTTGGGACAGTGCAGTACAATGAAAGAACCGTTAACGGAGTGGTGAAGTTTTGTAATGTATCACGGTATTATGAATATCTCTGCATGTCAGAAAACCATAAAACAAAATGCATTAATTATGGTGTTAGATCGTTATTTCTACTGCAAAAGATGTTTTTGTATGATAACAAAATAAAACGATAATGTTTTTTTTGTGTGTTGCTGTCAGCTCAATATTAAATATCCTATTTAGCAACGAGATTTCAATTGGTATTAAAAAAAAATTCAGAGATTTCCAAAAATCAGAATTGAAAACACTATATATATAAAAAAAAATATCTAAAATTAAACATGTGAAACACAAGTCCTACATTTTTTTTTTGAGCTAGATAAGAACAGATTTTTTAGAAAAATAATAATAATGATTGAGCAAATATTTCTAAAAAATAATAATAATAACAATAATAATCACACATAAGATTCTTCGTTGTAATTGGAGATGAACGAAGTCACGTTCGTAGGAGAGTAATAATTCGCAGTGAGCGACTTGGATGGGTTTATGTACATGTCACCTCCCGCTCGTTGCGGATACACATATTCCGAACAGAGGACGTTGAAGTTTTTGTGATACGTGAAATGACTATCGGTGCATCCGCCTCGGGATGGAGGTTTCGAATTGTTCAACATGTAATTCCTGCTTATGCTATCCACACTGTTTTTGTTATCTCCATCATCATCATCATCGCACTGATGAAGCTCGTCCATAGATTTGAATTTCCGATGCACGGAAGACGAACGATTCACATGAGCGGCGACGAGTTTAGCAACTCGCGCCTCCTTACGGGCAGAATCGGAATCACAACTGTGTAAATTGTGACGCAATTTGCTGGAGGACTTTTCTTCACGTTTTGTTCTACTACCTACGGACGCGTCGCCATCGCTCAACAACCTGAACAAATGCGACGTTCTGGGAGGTTTCGGGGGCAACGGCGGAGGCTCGGCGTCGTACATTTGCACGGGTGTTGCGTAATGCATTTCGTCGCCCAGAGAAAGAATGTTTTCCGTGCTGAGGCACAAGGCGCGTTTAGACAATTTCAGTTCGGGAAGGTTGACGTAGAGTGGTTCCTCGAACGCGGGTATGATGTTGTGACGCAGGAAGCTCTGGCGCGTTATCGTCTCTTCGTACCCAGGCGGTATTTTGGAGTACGATCGAGAGTTGCCACGGCTGCGACTCCTCTTCTGGGAGTCGGATTTGAAACGGCGATTGTCGTGACAGTGCTGAGATTTCTCAAAATGGGTATACTCCTCCTTCCCCCTCGAGTTGCTGCGACTGACGTGAGGGGTGCTGTCGTCGTCCGACACTGTGCTCGAGTCGCAGGAACCGTCGTCCAGGTGAGGTGTCGACTGAGTGCGATGCCAAGAAGTGATCTCGTTGTTGAAATACGAGTTGAGGAACAGATGGTCCGAATAGGGCGCGTCGTTGGTTGGCAGCTGGTGGAGCGATTTGGAACGCAGCAAATGCTGCCAGGGTTCGATGATGTTCGATATGGCGGCGTTTTTGTAAACCACTTGCGGGTTCCTAAGCAGCTGCGGGTACTGTGCGTTCAGCAACTTGTGATCGAAATGGACCTCGTTCAACTTGCTCTCTTCGGAGGCACTCTTCCTCAGCGTTGCCATGGGAGAAATATTATCGGGATCCCACGGCGTGCACGGATTGTACCAGCGCCGGGTGCGCGACAGCCTCCTCTTGTGCGGGTCTTTGCGGAAACAAAAACTCGCCACATCCTTCTCGGCTAGTCCGCCGCAGGCAGCACTGACGGTGGCCGACAGAAGGTCGTGGTCGTGGTACTGCATGCCGGAGAGATGCGTCGATTTTGATCTCACCAGCGTTTGTTTCTCTTGGGTCTTGGCCAGTTCGTGACAAGATATCCGCTCGCACGATATTCCCTTCTGGATCTTGTCGGCGATGATGGCGAGTTGGCGACCTTTGAAGTAGGAGACGTTGCCAACGCTCCTCTCCGAATTGCTGCTCAGCGCTTTCTCGCCTTCCTCTTCGGGAGAATAGAGTTGAGAATCGCTCAGCGTGAGCCCGGAATCCCTGCTCAGGTTCGACAGCGAAAGCTTGTTGTGGCTCGGAAGTGAGGTGGCATCGGCAACCGCGGGGCTGTCCAAACTGTCGAGAGACGAGTCATCCTGTCGAAACCCACTGGTGGCTGAAACAATTAATGAACAAAGTCAATAACAAAAAAAATTTGTTGCTGACAAAACTTGGAACAGCCTTGGGGTGATTATGCATGATCAAAGTATAGTAATCTCTCTCTAATCCGATGTATATCGGACCAGCGGGTGTCGGATTTCTGCAGATTGTTGGAATAAATTACTGTTTATTACAGCAAAATTAAACCACACAATACAGGGTACTGTACAAAGTACCAAAACAAGGCACAAAGCCTATGTACAGCAGTTAGTTATTGAGTCAATCTTTCATTATCATTGCATTGCACATTGAAATTCGTCCATTTTGTTTGTTTGTGCGTTAAAAGATAGTTTCGCTACCTGCAGAGTGATGGACTACTGTACTCATTTCCAACATAACACGTTTGGTACATTAACTAGGTGCATAAATATTCGTTTTTGCTTTATAAATTTTCTAATGCTTACAGCTATTTATGCTATCAGTCTCCTCTGCTCCGGAATCCTGTCTCGTCACTTCTCTTTGACCGCCATTGCCAAACAAGTTGACCATCTCTCTGCCGAACAGCTGTATGCACTTTTCAATCAAATACTCCACCACTGGGGGAATCTGCAAACATAATTTGGAGTAGCATCACACGCACTAGGTCAAGTTCACATCGAGAGAGTCAAAAGGACCGCTAGGAAGCTCACCAATTTGGAAGTTTCTGGCCGAACGATGGTAGCGGTCGAGGACCACAGTAAGCTGGGACCAACACACACGGCTAAATTAGACGCCGACATTTGATTTTCGGCACTTCTTTGAGCAATGTGCCAAAGCACGCACAGAAAATGCTTGAGCAAAATCAGGTTAGGTTTTGGTAATTTTTCCAGCAACCTGAAAAAAGAAGACAATTGTGGTTACAATATACCATAATGAAAGTTGCACAGTCAGGGACGCGTACAGAGGGGAAGGGGGGGGGGGAGAATGTTGAAAAGTGAGATGTTACCCCCTTTATGCGTAAGAAATATTTCGGAAGTACTTCTATATACATAATAGTGTACTATAGTATTCTATGAAAAAATAATGTTCATTTGTCAACTCTTCCCTTCTGAAAATCATGCACATGCACTGATTCAGTACATGGAGATCAAATACATACCTTTTGACTTTCTTCATTTTAAGACTAGGAAGTTGAGTCCTAGAAGCGTCGAGCCATCCATCATAAAGCTCACACACTAGAAGACAATTAGGGAGACTTCTCAAAAAACCCTAAAAGAAAACGGAAAATTGAAGCTTTGTACAGATTCGATTCGACGCCGCTTCGTAACAAATGAAACATCAGCATGCCGCTGACTACTCATTGTTTCAGTACGAAATCGACAAGGTTTAACGTATGAACGGCCATTGTGTTAAATCACAACCCATACCTTGAAAACAGAAGCTAAGACGAGGGTGTTGACAGTTTCTAGCTGACAGTCTTGGTAATGATCCAATTGATTCCTTAAGTCCTGACAAGCTTTGGAGTTAGCCGACTTTCGGAATATGCCGTGCGTAAAAGGACCTTTTAATATCAATTGTGACAGAATCTCCTGTAAAATTGAATCGGGATATTTTTTTGTAAAAAAATGAAAAGTAGGTCCAATTACAATACATGTAAACGATAATCAAGAGTAAAATACTACTGTACCATGATTGGTTTAGGAATGGCATCGTTGTGGCAAAGACTAGTTAGGGAATGTCGGAAGAGCAATCCACGTGACACGTCGCATCCTTCCATGTCCAACATGTCAGGTTTGCTCAAACTTCTCTTGAACATTTTATCGACCAATTCGTTTTTCCTGAGTTTCCCGTTTCTGGCTTTCTTAAGCGACTCTTGAAAGTTGCAAAGAAAAAACAATTTAAACATTTAAATTGCACCAAGATACAAATTAAATTCGGGAAACCTACCTTCTTCGCAAGCGCTTCTTAGAATGAAAATGCAACTTCGCTTTGATTTCTCATCAAAGTTTTTAAGCTGCCAGAGGTGGTTCATTTTTATGGCATAAGGATACTCGTGACCAATTAAAGAGTAGGGAACGTCTTCGTGTGACGATTTGACCCACAACCGATACGCTGATGGGTCGTTATTCTGTTGAATCAAATACAATGTTGAGAAAACGTTTTGAAGTTGATCAACAACTAAAATACAGGGTGTTTCAAAAACATTGTTACACTTTGACAAGGCCATAACTAAGTAACAAATAATAATACAGGCATGAGTCGATAGAAAACTCTACAAGTTTCATCAGACAGTTACAAAGACAATGTGGCATAAATTCAGTTCTTGTCATAAGGATGAACAAGTGGGTGTATGCTGCTGCGATAACAGTTGCAATCTATTGTTTCAACTCTGGCAATGCGTTCTGTTTGCAACAATAAAAATCCTAGCACCGCAAGCGCAAAAACACTGATCCATCGTCAATACGATATGAAGCATTCAGAGTTTTTGCGTCCTTTAGTTCGTAGTACGTTTCTGTATCGTTTGTTACATAGTTGCCAAACTGTAAGTCTTTTTTTGAAACACACCGTAGTTTTCTTTGTGGGCATACCTTTAAGTCCAACAATTTTAATGCTTTGCAGATGCACTTTCCCGCCGATTCATCACACGTCACAGATACATGCAACCACTGTCGAAAAAGTTAAACAATGATAATTAAAATAAAAAATTAAAAAAATAAATAATAAAAAACAAAATTAAAATAATAATAATAATAATAATAAATTATTGACCACATTATATAAATTATCCATAATTTTTTTAGCATCAGTAACTAAATAAATAAACACTAAATCCTAATAAATAATGTAAATGTTGTCGAGAAAAGTTCACCCTATTTTCACGAATATAAAACGTACTCCAACTCAAATATAAGACACGGGTTTTAGGGGTTTGAGTAAAAAATGAATTACATAGGACGCACACACAAGATACACCTATGACACAGCTTACTGAACAATGAAATTTAACCTGTGATTGGCTCTAATGTAATGTATTTTGTAATAAAGACACTGGAGGATACTGAAGACCCCCGAAATGACATACTCAATTCATATATACTTTTCATATTCTACCGGTAATATAAAAAGTAACGATCTTTTTATTGTATCTAGTTGTTTAATATAATTTATATGAAATATAAGATGTGCAACTTGTGTAAAAGACATCTTGTATTCGCAAAGATACGGTATGTATAAAAGTAGTTACCCGTGCTTTAACATTTCCGATCCATGGAACATAGATGGGTACTGTAATGGTTTTAGGCTCTTTCGATCTTGCTTCGGTAGTAAGTCTAACAAAAAAAAAGAATATGTCAATTTAAAATCAATATCGATAAACAATTTTATTTCATTGATATATTGTTAATATACTTATATATTAATGATAATGTTATTTTATTAATATGGTTGTTTCACACTTACTGTTTAAGTTTTGAAAGCCAAAAGTTTTTCATTTCAATTGAGCTATTGAATGGAGGGAGAAAAAAAAAGACAAACGTGAGAACGTTTGCAAATTGCAGGAAAAAGACAAGGAAAAGCTTCCGTTTACTTCCGAACCAAAACATAATTACACTTTTACACCTGTGTAATTAACCTAAATTCTCGCTTCAAACCAAAACAAACTATTACCAAAAGTTAGCAACCACGTTTGTGGTGGGCCATCCTAGAACAAACGATGTGTTGGACCGAGATGACATTTCGCTGACATCTTCGCTATTGTCACTGAGCCAAACCATGGACAGTCGAATGCAGTTTTTGAGCTTGTAAACAGTGTATGACCTAATAAATGTAAAGGAAGGATATTCTCTAAATGCTGAATTGCATTCTCCATTAGATATGCTGCCAATAATGGATTGGTTTTACCTTATTTTTGATATGATGAGGAAATCGGAGTACAAAAATAAATATCTTTCTTGACTTTGAAGTCCCTGAAAGTGGAAACGGGGAAGTTTATTACATATATTTGTAATGTTTTCTCAAGCAAGCATGTCATTAAAGTTGTTATGTAAAGTAAACTAACTGCATTGTTGTTATTTAACGAATGATTTGAAGCATGGCAAAAAAAAAATTGGATAGCAGAGTAGGGCAGATAGATTATTACATAGGTCCATAGGATGTTACCAGCAATGTATAGAATCCTGGCATTTTATAGAATGTCTAGCTTTTTTATTTTTTTTTTTGGCAAATAATAACACTGTGTAGGTTTGTTTAGATTAGTTAACATTAGTTAGTTAGTTAACAATTCCACTGAAAAAAAAAAAAGATATATGTAACTTTAGCTTTAAGCCTAACCTTCGTAAAGCAAACATTCCAATGCTAATTTCGTACATTGCCTAAACAAGGCTTGAATTCTATACAATTGCTGGTAAAATATAGGTAATAAATGCTCAGAACAACAACAATTTCAAATTTAGTGCCTATTTCGGTTAGCGCTTGGTTTTTCAAGAACGAATTAATGTTAGAAGGAGATCTACAGGGTGTCCCAAAAATCTCCATACATATGTTTCTAAAGGAATTTCCTAGTAACTTTTATAATTAATGCAGTGGAATCCGGGTTATTACGATCACTTTGGGACTTAAGCTTTTTGATAACAATAACCGACTGATGATATTGAACAATGGATAAAACAACATTGAATCTTCTATGTATTATAATTTTTGGGACACCCTGTATGTATTTAAAATCATTCTTAAATGATTTCTGATGAAAAGCACATTCGCAAGTACAAGAAACACATTAATAAGACATGCACTGCAATTTCTAAACCTAAATCTTAATGCAACCGCATTAAACCTATGCATGGAGACTTTTGAGACACCCTGTATATGCAATCGAGGAAATTTATCAAACTGTAGCAATAAACTCTGTATATGTTGGTTTTTATAAGTAATTTAATGTGTGTCCTGACAGTAAGTGGGACAATGTATTACTACTGATATAATTTTGCATGTGTCGAATAAACACAATGATGTCATTAATCAAGGTGATGCAATATTTAACTACTGTGAATATGTGATTGCAGATAGACATTTTGAATAATCAGCTAGCATTGTACCATTGTGAATAAAACTGGTCCCTCCATGATGAATTTCCTATACAATTTTGATCCATCGTTTTCTTTACTATTGGCTGTAGTAATAGTATTTGTTGATGTTGCGTTTGTTGTTGCCGTTCTACTTCTACTTCTTGGCCTATAATGAAAGATTGCAGCAGATAATCAGTTAATCACATTCCTCGACGTTGTAAGGGTTTTTAAACAATAGACCCGTCTCGTTATCTAATCGAAATCGAAGAATGGAAGAGAACCTTTCAATAATAACGAGGCAATCTCTGTTTTGTTGTTTTTACCTGGCTTTTCCAGATAAGACTTGGTGCAGTTTTTTGGCTGATGTGTGTTTCAAAATTATGCCTTTGTATTTCTGAAATTGAGAGTTGTTTTGTTTAGCGGCAGTTCCATTGTAAAGTTGCATGATCGGCGAACTTGTTAAAATGGTTTGTTAAACGCTGTAACCCCAAAACCTCTATAACCCCTTTGTATAACTTACACAGAAGCAAATCTCTTTTTGAGGCATAAGCAGATCATCAATGTTAATGGCATTCTCGAATTTCAGCAATTCATCGTCCTCGAATCTCTGTTCCTTTACCAAAAATAGTAAAAATATGAGTTACAACTTAAATATACAAGATTTTCTTTATATTCAAGCAAATGTCAACATATGCTATTTTTTCTTTCCAATTCCCAAACTGAGCAAGCCACATGTAATAACGAAATACCATTCAGTAATATAATTCACTATCGTACTTGTATGAGAGTTCCTCTATTTTGCAAGTTCCATGAAATCTTGCCTATAATTACTATTTAATTTTATAATAGACCTATGTATTTTTTACAACCTTTCATTTAGCTTGACTGGTCGTAAAAAAAGTTTCAACATGTTCCAATGTTAACCTAAAACTTATTGTTTCTGGCTCTGCCTTGAATAAAAGGTTGTGCTTAAAAACAAAGTTTTTATCTAATCTTGT
>JAQIWH010005037.1:0-15501 GCA_034695005.1 Cryptops parisi
ATACACACACACACACTCAGTATGTCGTATCTAACATACCGACTAGGCAAATACTTTCTTTTAATAAGGTCTGGGTCGAAACACCGAATCAAAATACCGACAGTTCCAAATTTAATGTTACCAATCGAAAATGTAACTTACCTTTATCCTAATACCTAAACCAAGCTTAACCTCACCTAAAGTTTAGTTGATTAAACGAGATTACCCTACGATGAGAGAATGGTATTTTGAATTGTCCGTACTATAAAAAGTCGGTACTTTGAATTGTCGGTATTCTAAACTGTCGGTATTTTGATTGTCGGTATATCGACCGGGGCCGTTCTTTTAATACACCATCAAAGTTTTCGTTTACGGTATGTGTTTTAGAAAAAAAAAAGGTGTCATCTATCTATGTCACAAAACATTGCAAATATTTATTTTCATCAACTTTTTCCGTGAGAATGTTTTGAGGAAAAACCCAATCGATTTCTCTTTTGAAAAGTAGTAATTTTTGATTCGAGGATTCGGTCGATGCTTTTTGGTGATGATGCCACGACCAACTGTGTTCGCGTGGACAAGGTGTAAAAAAAAAGAAAGAAGGAAAAAGGTCGATCGTGAAGGGGTAAATGTCGCTACGGTTGATGAAATCGTTTTCGACGCTGAAACGTTGTGGAGAAAAGGAGGGAGGTTAGGGAGGGGGTATAGCTTTTCGACGGACGACGATCGTGGCTGGCCATCGATCGACTGCCAATCGATCATTTCGCAGCCACGTTCGTTAACGATGGTCTCCCGCACGCCCAACGATCGATGGACGCGAGAAGCACGACACATCACACACATGCTCTCTTGTTTGGCTTTTTTCTTCTTCTTGCATACTTCTTCTCTTTTTCTTTGAATGGAGAGGTAAATTTAAGAAGTTGGTTCTGAAAACGCGCGCACAACTCGAACGTGTTTCTTCCTCCATCTTTTTTATTTTGAATTTGCGGGTCTCGGCTTCGGTGTTTCGTGACAACTTAGATAAAGAGGGGGAGAAGAACACGTGCCTCGTTTTGGTGGGTTTGTCAGGCTAGGGGGGTTGCGGTCTCCGCGACGACGAACGAATCCGCCGCAGCGCCACCGGGGAAAACGAAGCGTCGTTTTCCTAGAAGATGCCGACGACCGATTTTCCATGAGAAGGAGATACTACCACTACTACTACTGTTACTACTACTAGTAGTAGTAGTTACTAGTAGTAGTAGTAACATGACTAGTAGTAGTAGGACTTGCTTTCTTCATCGTCACTCAATCGAGCGAAGGGTAGCGAAACCGATGCTAATAATAACGGTTCGGTTCATCGATGCGAGGCATCAAAACATGCGAAAGATGTCAAACGATTTCGTCATGTAAGGATTCGTTCATCGGTATTTAGGTACAAAGCCACGAAGCACACGTTTCTTATTACTACACGTTGTCAATATGACTGTCTTTTTAAGTTTTAGTGCCGTGCAAATATATTTTTATTTAATAATAATATTAATAATAATACTAATAGTTTTATTTCATCCCATTACGGAACAGAAGAACTTCATAATACAACACAAACATCAAACTAAAACATGAAGTAAAAGATAAATTTACAGATTATTTTATTTGAAACGTAACATTTGATTAGAATTGATACATAAAACATAAACTTAACAACAAAAAAGGTTTATATAGCATTTATACATTTGTGAAGTGTGCTCTATTTTATTTTTATTTGGATCGTATTAAATCATACCGAACTAAGTCAAAAAACTTTAATTTGAGAAAAAGACAATTTCACGTGTGATTTGTCAATAGGGTTGCATGCTATTCCATTTGGTTCATAGTGTCATGTAACTTTCCCTAATTGGTCCAGCTATATAATTATCAGTCTATGCCTAGATCATGAGTTAGTGGCTTCATTTCATGCATTAACTCAAAAACTGTAAACAAAATGAGTTAATTCACTTTTGTTGAGCACAATCCATTTGTAGTAAGGGTATTCTCAAAGAAGGCTATCATCTAAAATAAGCCTTTTATTTTAAACTTTGGTTTAAGGGGCATTGCAAAGTTGAAACCACCCTAAATTGTAAGTAATTACTCAATAAACGTTTGTATTTGAAATTTATAATTTCAAATAAAGTACTAACCGAGAAACTTGCGTACATCGAATTCTCGATATTCGTGATGGTGCTCACCAGTTAGAAGCTTCAACTATGCGTAATGTTATACTGGAATACGTTAAACAGCTGCAGCAATGGCTTCGTATAATGCCGTGAAACCTGTAGAAATTATAGCAATGCACTGTGTAATGCTGAGAAACCTGCAAAAGCTGTAGCAATGCGCTGGCTGTGTAACGCTGGGAAGCCTGAAAAAGCTGTAGCAATTAGTTGTGTAATGCTGAAAAGCCTCCAAAAGCTGTAGCAATGTGCTGTGTAATGCTGGAAAACCTTCAAAAGCTGTAGCAATGAGTTGTGTAATGCTGAAAAGCCTTCAAAAGCTGTAACAATATGCTGTGCTCAGCAGGAAAGCGCTATCGAGCTGTAGCGATGCGTTGTGCGATACAGGAAACCTATCAAAGTTTTTTGCCACTGATGAATAGGTTGTATTCGTTTCTCGGAATTTTCTTTGGAGAGTGTGTGTGGTATCTGTCATGAAATAAACTTAATAATAAAATGTGAATATTCTGATCGAAGTTATTGTTGATGTCAAAGTGGTCAGGTTGACATCGCAGCATCTGGCAGTTGGAAAATGGTAATGGTCGTTAACCTGCTTCTTGGTGGTTGTTTAATATTCGAATGAAACGAATAAAGGGTTCAACCTGTCAAAAAATGAGGCATGACTCTGACTTGTCCGGATGTTAAGTGCAGGATGCTGTTGGTTCTTATCGAGGCGGAAGCTCGACGCGCCTGAGACGCTCGCGCGTGGACGGTCGCGTTTTTAAAATACATCGTCCATCATCGTTTGAACTACAATTTCCACCCAACGCGATAAAAAAAAGCGTCACTAACGGAAGCGTAGGTAGAAATAAAAAATATTAAAGTAACGCGTCGTTATTAACTCTGTGTCGTTTTTAAAGTGACGATAATAGTGCCTGCTTCCGCTTCTTCTTTTTATTTTTAATATCATATTATTTGGGGGGGGGGGTTGCTTTTCCCACCGGTGTTACAATGTTGTTTTTTTTCTCTTGTTCATTCCAGCGTGTGATCTTTAACATCGTCAACTTCAGCAAGACACGAGCTCTCTTCAGGGATGGAATGACGCCCATCGTCAAATCCACCTCGAGGCCCAAATGGTGAGTTTTTTACGTCCACGATTCCTTTTTCAACGACTCTCTCGTTCGTCGTTGGGGACGAAAGGGGGAGGGGATTTTTTTTTTATTTACCCTTCCCCCTCCCCCTCTTTTTCACGGCGACGAGGAAAACAATTTCGCCGGGAATTTCCATTCGTTTATTTTTCCGCGTGGCGTCGTCGTCGTCGATGGTAATGAAATTATTTTCGGAGCTGGAAAATGATGGAAATTAAAGGCGCCTCGTGGAATAAGAAGAGAGGGAGGGCGTGAGGGGAAGAAAACGAAAGCCCACTCATTTCTTCTTCTATTTCGTCATCTCCTTCGGGAACAACCCTAGGTTATTGTTGTTGTTGTTGTCGCCCGTCGTCGTTATTTTATTAGTCGTTGCTGTTATTAGTATTTCGATGTGGAAAATGTGGCGCGTGAAATGAATGGCGAGCTCTGAGATAGCGATGGAGTTGAAGGGGAAGGGGGGTGGTTCTGTTTTTTTGTTTTTTTTTCTTACTCTTGTGCCACCTTTCCAACTTTTATGCGGATTTAGTGTCCCAACAACATTTTTATTTTTTTTTATGGGAGGGAAATTTATTCTCGCCGTTGATCATTCTGCAAGAAGGCGATAACGTTTTCAAATACCCTCTCTCTGCTCGTTTTTTACAACTTCTCCCCCTGAAAAACCGTCACGAGTTTTACGTCGAGGGTTTCAACATCATTTTGGGGCTCGGGATTTGACGTGTCCGAGAGGAACGCCACGAGCAGTGGGAGGGGCCTCGGGGGCAAGGGGTCCTCGCCCCGCTTTTCTTTTTTTTTCTTTCCCGGATGCTCATCGATCGTCGTCGTCTGATGAGGTCTCGGATGGTGGTGCGGTCGAGGGGGGGTGGGGGGTAGCCGATGTCGATTTCTTTCCCCTCATTTCGATCTGGCTCGTAAAAAGGCCCCCCCTTCGACGCCGAGCCCCAGTCACGTTTCCAGTTCTAATGATGGCGAAATGAAGGCGCTGGGTTCGATCCCCACGAGAAAAGCTTCGGCCGCGTCTTTTTCCGGCAGCGTACGCGACGCGTGGCGGCTGTCCGGAAACCGAGGGTGAAAGGGGGGTGGTGGAGGGAAAAGCCAACTCGAGGGGGAGGTACAGAAGAAAAAAAAGATCCAGGTTCGCTCCATCTTGGTCTTTTTTCTTTCTCGATAGAGTAAAGTGGCGCGCGTACGTTGCGACGTTTCGAGTGAAAACCGGAACCTTCCGACCCGGACGTCGTGTTGGCCAAGGGCAGGTGCGACGAGGAGCCAATAAACGCGCAGACAGCGTGGCGCCCGACGAGCCATGTTCGACGATGCATCCCTCGCTTTCAATCTTTTCTATTTTCGCTTCGATTTTGACCGGAACATGCCGCGTTTCCGGGTCGAAGGCTCAATTCGGGGATTTTTTAATAAAACCCTAGATCGCGCCACGGGTGGGATCGCGTCAGATCGGTTTTCCACATCATCGAGCCCCTTTTTACTTCCGATTTTCTTCTCCGTGGTGTTTGGAAAATATTACGGGGTAAAGAAAAATACTGAACTTTTTTATTTTTACTATTTGTTTTGTGTGTTTGTTATGTGTGAAAGAAGCGGTTGAATCATCGCTTCGAAAAGGAATCGGAGAAACCGAACGAATAGCGGGAGGTGAGGGGAAGAGCCGACAACGTTCTTCCATTAGAAACTAGAATGACGTCATGGTGGTTCCAATTCCAACGATAAATTTTCATCGTCGACGAACAAAAAAAGGGGGGGGGGAACGACTTACTCTCTCCACACACATACACACACAGTTTTCTTTTATTTTCGATGAATTTGTAAGAAGTCGACGCTTTTGCAACCGAGGTCGTATGGAACGAAGATGCTTTTGTCCTTGCTTCGCTCTGTTTTGTGTTGTATGTCATCGCCTACACTGACATAAAGCGGAAGAAGGGATACATCCTGTAAAAAAAAGAACCGAAATGACAATTTTAACACACACACACACACAAAATAAAAGAATCGCTATTTCATTTCTTTTGTTTAAAATGTCTTTACTTTTTTTAAAGGGATTTACTCTATAATTGGGGTTTTAGGAACGACTAAAGTCCAAAAGTAAAAATTAGGACTAATCTAACCGACACGCCATTTATTTTTTAAATTGTTCTTCTAAATGGAAAACTCTTTCTTTTTATTTTCAATTTCGGGAGTTTTTAACTTTAAATCTCTTTTACACTAAAAATAATAATAAAAAAAAATTACAAACACTCTCGCCATAGACTTTGACCTTTTAAAGACAGACTCAACTAAGAGAGTGAGTTTTTTTTTACAATCATATCGACAAAAAATTAAAAGGAATTGAGGAGTTGTATGGAGAAGAAAAAAAACTGCGTAAATTTATTTACGTCGTTATTAATTTTATAAACTGCATATTCAATTATTTTAGACCAGTCTATAGCATAAATACATTGGGTTGCCTATGATTTGCACTTTCGAACTTTTTGGAGAAAGAATATGGAACGCGACTATTGTAAATTTTTGTTTTTGTGATTTATTTCTTTTTGTCGTTTATTATATCCTGGATGTTTCATTCGCTTGTTTCGTATCCAAAACAATGGAATAGATATCTCATTCTTTCCAAAAAAAAACGTCGTGAATGCATTTATAAATTAGCACGATATTGAAATAATGGTGTAATTGAAGGCTTGCCCGGAATAACGTTGTATGTTACAAAAATTTAATATTGAGATTATTGTGGAAAAACGTGCGTCATATATGGGCTTAGCTAGTGCCGCCAATGGACAAACTCATACCTACTTAAAACATACGTATATCACTTCGAAATTGGTCACCTAATAGGTGACAATCAATGTGTTGCTGAATACTTTTTTTGCCATTTATTCAAAACTATTAATTGTTACATGCAACGTTAATCCGGGCAAGCCTTCAATTACATTTTTAAATTAGTCCGTAACTTGAAGCTTGTCAACTAAAGTTGACAGATTTTTATTTTTGCAAAACTTGTTTATTTTCCTTGTATAAATAGACAGTTGACAGGATATTTTTTGATTCATCGTAAATATGAAGGTGTCAGAAGTGTGTTTTGCCTATTTTCTCCCCAAATTACATTCCACTCAACTCCATCAATTAAAATGTTGTTTTATTGTATTTCATGTTGGTGATCATGAATGACAATTTGATTAGGGTTCAATACTTACATTACGAACGGACGCTCGTTGACAATGCGACAAAGTATCACGTTCCGTCGATTCTATTGTAGTGTGCTCGATTGTCGCTTTGAGTTAGTCGATCATGATAATGAAAATTGTATTGAACGCGTGAATTATCGATACTTTAAAACGCATGGATCACAAGCTTGGATAACGATAATGGGTATCCAAAAAAAAAAAAAACATAGGCACATATTTATCATTACAAGAATATAGCGAAACGATTTACATTGACTGGATGGAGGATATATGCAATATTTTCGTTGTTGCGTTAAAAGAGAATTTTTTGTCACACGATCGCTAAACTGTTTATCACGTTAAACGCACATGGAGTTCGTTTACATTAAAGTTGACTAAGAGGCAGAAAGACAGGTTGATGATGATGATGATGATGATGATGACATTTTTTTTTGGTGTGATAAGCGCATCGATGAGTTGGTGGTGTTGGTGAATTTTGCTACTCGAGTTGGCACAGGGTGGTTTAGACTTACTTGTTTAAGGTTACGGAAGCGTTGTTGTCTTTAGAGGTTGGTCGGGGGTGGAAGAGAGGGTTCGTTTCTTTGCTGGCAATTGTCGCCGTCAAGAGACGGCGCAGCTGGCGTTTCTTGCGGCTGCAAATTGAGCGCGATGGCGCAGCCTCCCGTTGCCATGGCGACGGATAACGAACCAAAGCAGACGACGACGACGCGCTTTTCTCATTTGTTGGTCCTTCGAATCTTAACAACGCTCTCTCTCTCTCTAGTTTTATTTTTATATTTTTTTTTACGTCTTTATTTTTTTTTACCACGTTTTTTCTTTGAATTTTTTTTGGGGGCATATGGTTTTCGGATCACCGTTTCTAAAAAAAAAAGTGGAGAGGGGGAGATAAAAACGGAAAAAAAGGGGTTACACTAGAACGACCAAACAGCTCGTCGTCGTGTAACAACGTCCACCAGTAGACAAAAATAAAAACCAAAGAAGAAAAAAACCGAACGTTCTTCGGAAACGGACGAATTTTAGCTAAGGAAAAAGGCACTGGGAAAACTGGGTGATGGATGAAAAGCCCTTAGGAATCGGACGCTTTCGTCTCGACGGGACCGTGTCGATTTCCCGTTTGTGTCGTTTGAAGAATCGAGAGTGCCATTGCCGCCGTTTGCTTTTTCTTCTTCTTCTTCTTCTTTTACTTCTCTCAACCGAGACGGCAAAGAAAAGCAAATAAAATGGAAAAAATGCCTCGTGCTACTCCACCATTCGGCTGTGAAAGAAGCAGCAGAAACAGCAACAGCAGCGTTTCCTAATGAAGACGAATGCCAGGGGCTAGAGAAGTCGACGAAAGGAAACGGAGAGAGAAATGGGCATTATCGACCCAAAAGGGCTAAACCGACAGACCACCTTCCCCCCGTCGTCAATCCCACGTGGTTGTCTATTATTTTTTTTTCATTCGGCACGTTGAAGTCGGTGCACGTTGTGCCTTGCCATACGTCGTCGTCGTCGTCTGCGCGATCTGAAAGTTTTAATCCTTTTGGAAGAAGGTGGTTAAAGTTTCGCGGATCGATCTCGAGTAACGAATAGCTCCTCGATAGCTCGTCGAGTGTGGTAAGTGGTTTCTCCACCCGAGATTCGCAGCTTTAATTTAATGGATTGGGTTTGAAACGAAGACTGGAAGCGCGAGGAGGAGGAGGAAACCGACACCTTAGTGAAATGCCAATGGATGCCAGTTGACAGACAGACACCTCCGATCGTCCCTTTTGGGATTTTCGACAGCACCACCTCCCCCTCGCTCACTCACCGTCTTTGCCATTGACGATAGGATTGTTCGACAGTCCTATGTCCAAGAAAAGCTTGAATTTGAGTCATTAGTCGAAATAGAGCTCTTGAGGTTAGACTGTGAACGTGCTCTTTTGACTAATTCTGTGAATCAACTCGACAACGCCTAACAGAATTGAAAATCAAGTGTAATGAATTGTTAACGTTTCATTCGCTGATCTACGTTTTGTGGTTTTGTTATAACGGGAGTTCCGATTTTTAAACAAGTTTCACAAACAATACTTCCTTAATTTTTTTTTTCATTATTTGGAAACGCGATGTGTTTGGAATGTCACGACAATACATTAATCGGCAGTGGAATTTTGATCGGTATTCGGAGCAGGTCGTTCTTCGAGTCGATAAGATGGCGCAGCAGCAGTAGAGAATGATTGGAGTTCCTGGATGATTCTTTCTTAGTCATTTCCGTCGTTGAATCCACTGCCTTTTGTGCGGTGCAAAGTGGAGGAATGTACCGAAAAAGTCCCGGCGTACAATATTTATCAGTTTCGAGTAGAAGCTTTTGTCTGTGCGTTGGAGAAACGTTGGAAAAGCCTTCTTTTGGGGGGCCGCTGATGATGGAACATTAGAGGGTGTAGTACATGTCTTTTGGTCGTGGCTTTTCGCGTTGGAAATCGATGGCTGCTAGTTTTATCGGGATGATCAAAATGCGTGGCGTTACTCGTCGGTTGGGCCGCCCTCGAATGAGGCGTTGATGAGGGGGTGGGATGAGGGGGATGGAAAACGCCCAACCAACGTAGCAGTGGCGCGATGAGAGACGTGATCCGAATGCGCAACCGTCAATCGTTCGAATCCGCTTCCTACGCTGGATTTTCGCAGCTTTTGCGTTTTTATCTTACACTTTGCTCTCTCTCTCTCTCTCTTTCTCTCCTTTCCGCTGCCTTACATGGAGTTGGGAGGGCTTTGCTTTTCTACGGAAGCTCCCATCGACCTTTTATCCACTTCTTTTCTCAGTCGAACTTTTTCCGCGGATGACTGTATCCTTTTCTTTTGCCTACGAGTGGAAGAGGCTTGTGAGTAGGTGGGCTGCCTCTCTTACTTTCGCGGCACAAGATGGTTCGCCCATCGTTACTTAGAACCCCTCATCTCACATTTTTTTTTTCGTTTTTCTTCTTCTTCTTCGTCTTCTTTATCCGTCTTTTCTCTTTTTTGGGGGCTGTTTTTCTCCTACGGAGTTGGGATTTTTTTGTGTGTTTGTATATGTATGTGTGTGTGCTTTCTTTCATCTTTTCCGGCCGTTGTCGGCGGCGATGCGCGTCGGTTGCCTGGGTAACGTGGCCTCGTTGGGCCGGGTGGAGTAGTCTGGTCGTCGCCTCGTTCTTTTATCTCACCCCTATCACCCGTTATCATCGCGAGTCAAGATTTAGAAAAGAAGAAAAATAAAAAAGAAGTGTATATATGAAGCTTGTGGACACCCAACAGTGTCCTGGATTTTCGGCTTTTTTATTTCTTTTGACGTTTCGTGGAAGGGACAGATCCGAAAGAAAGGTTGCAACGTGGAAAGATGGTATTTGTTGTTGACCCTGCGTGTCGTGCTGACGTAAACACAAAGAGTGTTGTTTTGTTTTGTATTTTTGCACAAGTCCAGTCGTGTTATATCATTTAACTGTATATTACAGAGCTTTTTAGATATATTAATAAGAAGTAGCGTACGTTGTAACTTGCTGTGGGAGAAACATCTTGCATTCTTCAAAATATTGTATTACCAAAACTTGCCATCGCTACTTTTATTGTTAGCGACCATCGTTAAATGATATTTTTCATCATTTAGTACGACGACGAATACCGTTAGATTGAATTACAGTCGAACCTCGTACAACCAGCTACTCTTACAGCGAAGTTTCATACAATGAGCATTTTTTTGGAGTAAAATTTCTATTAATAAATATAATAATTTTTAAAAGTAATTATTCTCTCAATACAACGAGCAAAATTCGGACAACGAGCATTGTTAAGTGATGTCTTAGACTTTTCTTGTAGTCAACTCTCATAAATTCTCGTAGTGATTTCCCTGCGCGCAAATTTTTGTTTCTCAAACAAAACAGTTTGGTTTCTATTTTTTTTTATATATAAATTAGTGAACTAGCTAATAATAATAAAGTAAGTGGAAAAAAGAGAAAAACCTCTTTGCTGGATAATTTTGGATAATAATGGTGTTTTCCGGTTGGTGAATCATTAAATAGTGATAATGCCTTCGGTATCATAATTGCTTGGAAACGAAATATTCACTTTTATTTATTTGCTTCTTTATCGATCTGGGGTTTGATCAGATATATATATATTTTTTTGTACTGAACTTTATGTGGTGTCTTCTTCTGTGGGGCACATTACCGTTGGTAAGTTATTTTTTATTAGTGTTGTTTTTTTTTCTGTAGGTTGTTATGGTTGTCACCAGGGAGCTTTATGATCTTGTCTTGTACAGATGACCCTACCATTGTATTCGTGATAATGATGTAACCATAATTTTTTTTTGCGTTTATTTTTTAATCGATTCCGGTGTGTGTGTGTTCGGTAGAATTACTGGTGATGAATTTTAACTCTCTTTTGTGCTGAACGACTCTCTTTAGTTTGATGTTTTTGCTGCTTGAGCTTTAGGTTTGTCATCTTGTGTTAGACGAACCTTTGGCGTCGAGAAAAGGGTGTGGAACCAAGAAAGGCGTCGACGAACGATAGGACCTCGCCCTCAACTTTGTTATGAAATGCCTCGAAGCGTGACCTTCGGGTCCGATTCTCTTTTCACTGCCTCGACCTCACTCGCGTCTCGTTGACAAAACTTTGGTCGAGGTTTCTTCGAGAACAAAGATCCCTAAGTCTTCGGCTTTGGCTTTTCCTACCTGAATAGGAAGGGAAAAAAAAAATCCGTCTTATCAGTATTTCCTAGAAGAAAAACGTAGACTGGTTTTATTTTAACTCGGTCTAAACTAAACACGTGTTGGGAAGCCTTTGAACGTAACTCGACGTTGGTTTTTTTGAACATTTTTAAGTCATCTTCGAAACAGTATAAGTGATGATATAATTTTAGAATTTGGAACCCATTGAAATCTAGATTGAGTATTAGTAACTTTCTCTTGCTAGTAGTGCAATAACATTATTGGGCCACACTTTAGTCGGTTTATTACGTTGGAATTGTTTCATACCACGTCATCGAGTGACATGCTACTATTGTATAACAGAATCAAATATTGTAGTACTAGCTGTATGCCCGTCAACAATGGCGGAAACATTTTAGTTCGTGTTGCCTGGCAACATGACGTCATTTTAGTGTATTATATTGTGTGTAATACAATTGAGCAGCTGCACCTGCAAAAAAATTTCTGATTTCGGTGTGATAGACATATAAACATACAAACATGCAAACATACATACGACATTTACGACAATTTAAACTTATGCGATCGTCGAGTAATTCGATATTTGATTTATGCGAGTTTTGAGTGACTCCATTTTTGATTTCTGGAATTTTAGATTTATTTATTTTTATATGCGATGTTTTTACATTGGACTTATGCATTTCTGCGAAGGACTTACACAATTCTCGTTTTATGCGTTTATTAGTACATTGGACTATACAGTATATTCTCATAAACGTCTGTAGATGGCAGTATACGTTCTATTCTCAGCTCGCTCACTCACAATCTCACACATAAACTCACTCACAAATGAAACTAATATTATTTATTTATTTATTTACAACTAAATTCACTCCAAATGGAGTCATTGGACATTACAAAACTTAGCACATAGAAAGAGTATACAAATATAAAGAGTAATATAAAGAGTATACAAAGTTGCAGCTGCCGATGGAGAACGTCTTGTTAGGATTTTCTAGAAGAAAAACGAAGACTGGTATTATTTTAATCCGGTCTAAACACGTGTTGAAAACCTTTTGAACATACCTCGACGTTGTTGTTTTTCAACATTTTTAAGTCATCTTCGAAAGTAGGCTATAGTAGAGGATAAGTGATAGTAGAATTTTTAGACTTTGAAAACTAGGATTGGGTCAGGTTTCTTTTGCTAGTACAATAACATTTATTTTTCCATTGCTTGTGTCACACCTAGTATTACGTTAGAATTGTTACATACCACGTCATCGAGTGACACGCTACTACTATAGTGTATAACAGAACCAAATATTGTGAATGATTAGCTGGTAGCCGATTTTCGCATTACTTTCTGCAATCCTATCCTGTTGGAGTTTGTAGGCATTGTTTGTAAAAACAAAATAAAATAGCTGCAGCTCAACTGACGTTTCGTGGCATTGGCTATTGGATCGGGTCACTCGTTGGGGCGCTTATGTTTCGAGTTGGGTTTCGCGCATCGGTCACGATCAACGATTTATTTATTAACGAGGAAAAGAAGTCGTATCTGTCGGTTGCAGTTGACTATTAAACCATGATTCATCTCTCACCGCGATCGGATTTCTCTCGGCGAGCGTTTCGATCGATCGTCGTCGTTGCGAACCACTAGTAGCTACTAAGTTACCATTTGGTTTGCAGGCCCAAGTGGAAACGAATGCGGACTCTCTTTTTCGAATAAGCAAAAGACTGGAAGAATTTAGCAATAAAACGTAATATGCCACATTTTCGCTAGGACGTCCACTTTTGAGTTGGACGAAATCTCGTTTGAATATTTCATGATTCCTGTTTTTGATCTTATTCCTATTCTTGGTGATGGTGACCTTCTTATGGAGTCGGTGAAAAGCATTTAGCTTCTGTTTTCCTACTTTTCGTGTGTGTTTATTATACTCTTTATATCAGCTTCACTCGTGTGAGTTTGTGTGTATGTGAGTGAGCTGGGAATTGAACGTTTACTGCCATGTATAAGCGTTTATGAGAATATACTGTGTAGTTCAATGTACCAAAAAGTGCATATATAAATAAATAAATCGAAAGTTGCAGAAATCAAATATATTTTAAAAAAAAGATGCCTTTATGCCACTACTTGCTTTAGTTTTGTATGTTACGATTTAGTAATTGACCTCGTATTGCTGTCTGGCTTTGATGGTGAGAATTTCTTGATCTGTAATATGTTTGGTATTTCATTTTTGATATTGGAATTCATGTATTTTTATACCATCGTTGTAATTTGTGTTCTTGTTTTTGTGCCCTTATCCATTTGGATGCTACAATAAAACTAAACTAAACTAAATATATACATTTTTGATATTTAACTTTTAGGATTGAGGTTACATCGTTCCAATGAGTTGAATTATGAAATTTATTTCATAAAAACGGTGCAATTTGAACTATATGTTTTTTTTTAATTAAACGATCTACTTGTGATAAAATACATAGGTGTACCACATGTGTAACAGTGGTAATAAGTCAGCGAAATGTAACAAAGTTACAGAAAAAAGGAAAAATACAAAATACAAAACAATAATTTGACACAGAACCACTGAAATGAAAAAGGAAAATGTAAACAAACAACTATAGGATAAAATTAATATCACGAAATTAAACGAAACAAACTTGCTGATCTTGAACAAAAGAGCAATTTAACTCTAATTGATGTGTTTAAACAGAGTTCTGTCGACTTTGTGGAAAGCGTTTGGTGAACTGGGATCTTTAATGATACCCAGTTTGCGTATGTAGTTCGGTAAAGAATTCCATGCTGCCATCGCACAAAAGGGAAAACGTTTGCATGTAAGATCTGGTGAAGAATTTATATGGAATTTATGTATAGTGTTATCTCTAGCATGAAGTTTATTATTATAAGCACCTTGTAAACGATGCAATGGATGAGTGGGTATCGAAAGAAGACGAGGTATTTGTTTAAGTCTATTAAATTGAATAAGTTTTTGTACCGTGAGTATTTCTTTAAGTCTACATTGAACTGAAATGGAAGTATAATGAGACCATTTAAACAAAATACGTAACAAATTATTATAAATGACAGTAAGTGGTTGTATACGGTAAGTTGGGGCGTCGCCACAAATGTAAATAGCATAAACTAGTATGGATTGAACCTTTGACTTAAAAAGTTGTATTTTTTCTTGCCATGTAAGAATATTACGTACCCGTTTTAATAAAAAAATATAGACGATTAAGTCTTGATTTAAGTTTTTCAATGTGATACGTGAAATTTAAACGGTTATCAAAAATGATACCTAGAATTGTAATTTTACCGTTGTCTGTATCGTTTGTACCAAAATTTTGAATATTAGTCTTCATATTGTTTAATTTTATAGAGTGGTCAGAATACCATGCATTTAAATTGCGAAGATCATGTTTAATAAAATAAGAAGTGACATGAGTGTGGAATTTGGGATAGCAATAAATAAGAAAATTATCATCAATATAAGTCATTAAATTGGCTTAAAGAGAAATACCAAACACTTGATTAATGACAGATGTGAAAAGAATAGAAGATAAAAAAGTCCCTTGTATGACACCGTTATTAGATTGTGTACGAGTGGAAACATCTTCACCAATTTGAAAGATCCGTTGTGAAAAATAATAGTTTAGTAAGGCCTGTGTCGACAAACCTAATTGCAACAATGAGGAGAGGATATCAGTACGAGAAACAGTATCGTACGCTTTAGCTGCATTTGTCGTTACAACATTACAATGATTATTAGAGTCGAGAGTTGTAATAATAATGTAGTATAAATTTATAAGAAGATAAATGGGGGTTTTTTCTTTAACGGCACCGAACGCATAAGTCGGAGTTGTGAAGCTAATTAACTTCTTAATTTCTTGAAAAAGGAACCGATCACTAAGTTTACTCAAATATGTAGTTTAAACTTAAATAGGATTAAAAATCTGTAAGTTATTACAAAAATTTATAAATATTAAATGAACAATTTTATAGTTTAAACGTAAATAAGATTGAAATTCTGTCCTATTATAAATTTAGACCGTACATTTGAAATCGACTTAATGTAGTCGTGTTTAAAATCCCATACTAAACTGAAACTATTGAAATTGAACCTTGTTTAGTAATACCCCCTCTTCCCTTGATAAAAAACTCACTTCAAAATTCAGAATCGTGAACACAGGAAAAGCTATTAGTGATGTGAAGAATGAAACAGGTAATTAAAAAAACAACCTGTATTTTGATAACTTCTTTTACAACCTCGTAATTATTGAAACAAATAAGTGGAAGTTTAGCTTTGGCTGAAATAGGTTAAGTGTTTATTTGGATGGATCGATTTTTTTTACTCTCCATAATGAATGATATTCACGTAATGAAGTAATACCGTAC
>JAQIWH010005038.1:0-15499 GCA_034695005.1 Cryptops parisi
TTGCGAGTTTTAAATTCAAGTGATAGGTTTCAATTATTCTCTTCGGTTTTTAAAAGCAAGTAGAGCGCAAATTGAGCGCCAGCCTGCTGTGCATCGGCATGGCAACGACGCGTGGAATGCTGGAAAGGAAACAAAACCAAAACGAAGAGTTTGGCCGCCAAATTGAGCACGGTTTTCTGTTTTATGGATGTCATGACGAATGCAAAACAAAATGAAAACGATGGCCAAAAGACGAACGTGACAGCCCCGCTTTATAGTATACCATCTCACTAAAACAAATTTTTAACTAAAAAAATTTCTGAAGCAGCAACCTCAGAAATAAAAGTCATGATCCGCTACTGTTAATGATAATAATAAATAATCCATGACCCTTCTTGGTTCATGGACCACCAGCCAAAGTAAAATGAAAGGGTGGTGACAATATGTATGAGCCAATCACGTTGAAGAAAAAACGTCATCACGTAAATTGTAGAATTGAAGGACAGGGATTGTGAAACAACCGTGAAAAGAGAAGCGAACATCAGCAGTTCGTGGCCCATGGTGCGTACTGGGATAAAGCTAGATCGCCTAGTTTCGCTTCGCATCTTCGCTTCGCACCTTCGCTTCACGCTTGGGTATGTGAAACCCGCTTAAGCGACGTTTTTGACTGCAAAATGAGGTGGTCTACTAATTTTTTTGCCTAGTTTGTTTTCCTTACATTGTCTTATGTATATTCCCAATTATTGTTTCAATGCTTTATTCATATCATTTTGTAAAGGAAAAAAGCTTTATTTACTAGACTTTGTAAGTTAAGGAGAACAAATGTTATGGTTATGGTTTTCTCTGTCATTACTTTGGTGGTCTAAATATTTTTGGCCACAGGCTGTATATTTCCGAAATAATTTAACTATGGAGACTAAAGTAGGCCTAATTATTATTAATCAACATGAACATCATATTATATAACTCATTTAACTTTAATATGGCAATCCTTTGAAATGAATATATATGTCAAAAATACATGATATAACTTGGTTTTCGAGTCACGCAGAAATCTCCGAAACCAAATAACCGCATAAGTCGAGGACTTACTGTATTGAAATTATACGCTATGTTAAAATGTGACCCGGCACTGTTCAAAGTTGCTGGGTCGCCTTTGTTCAAAGCTACCCCCTAAGGGGGCAGCTATGAATGAGCGTTGTAAGCCTACTTTTGTCTGAGCATATATGGACTCTAGAAAAATTATAACACTTAAATGCAAGTAAAGACAGTGTTAATGAATTATCAAAAACTATAAAATTTAAAAGAAAAAAAAATTTGTTGTTCAAAGATGTTCCCCTCCCCTAATCAGAATTGACTATGGTTTCATTCAGTGGAGCAGGGGAGAAGCTCCCCCCCCCTTGGAAAATAGATCGGCTCTGATATGTAGTAGGCCTAGTTTTTTGTGTTAAATAGTGTTGCTTTAAATAGCAAATAGTGCTTGCTCTCTCCCATGGTCAGAGGGTGCCATTCGGTGCTGGTTGCATTTATTTCCAACAATCCAACTGAAAAAAAAAACACCATCTGCTGCAGCAGCTTCACTGCATAGCAAGAGTTGTATGCAATGAAGCTACTGCATTAACATGGTGTGTTGTAATTGCTATTATTGGATAATTTTTTTTTCAGCTGTATTGTTGCTGCAGAGGCAGATTTATAGGTACTCGCAGTAAGCGCAGGAGTAGGGCCCCCTGCAACTAAAGGGACCCCAGATTCTAATAAAAAATTTGTCAAATAACAAAAAAAAACATTGGTAAACACTAATTTTAGGGGCCCCAATTTCAGTTAACCATCTTAAAATAAGAAGATTTAGATGTTTTAGCAAAATAATTTTTTTTTCGTATCTAAATAACCAAACAAAGAACGAAATAAGTTTGCTCTTTGGAAAAAAAAACCCGACGGCGCATAAACTATGGCATAAATCGTCTGCCATATTGGTGTTTAATTGACTTTATATACCTAGTGACACTTGTAAGACTAAGACGAAACCATCGACACTGATAGTTAGGTACTTGGGAGTTTAAAGAGGGCACCACCTGGCTTTTACAGCTATGTCATTTGGTCAGACTTTATTGAAATTAGAAATACAGAAATGATGAGATGGCAATGATAAACTTGAAACAGGGTTTTATGATGCAGAATGAAATGGGAGAACCCCAAGAAAATCTGCCCCTGTAGTGTCAGACCCCGAATTGAACCCACATGGCACAAGTGGGAGGCGAACCCGAGTCACTGCTGCCAGAGGTGAACGCTCTGACCACCAGGCCACCATTGACACTTAATTCATCAATATACAATAAGTTAATTAGCCTGCAGGAGGGAACAAATAATCATACATTCATAGGTACATGCAAACAGTACATACACATTAAAACTATAACCCTCCTTCTTGCGCAGTTGAGTAAAAAGCATTTTTTGCCTAGCGTTTTCAGTTTCTGGTAGTGAAGAGAGGAATTTTATTAATCTCTGCATGGGTAAAATACCATTAATAATTATCGTTAATAGACTGGGAGCTGGAGGGCCCCCAAATACAACTGCACGTAGGGCCCCATGAAGTATAAATCTGCCACTGATTGTTGGAAATAACTGAAACGATAGTCGATTCTGACTATATGGGCTCTTACCTACAACTTTCTAAGCTTTAAGGCTATGTCATTTGGCCCTCACGCCTCGAGCTTTATTAAATCAGGAAATACATGATTTGGGAGGAAACGGAAGAACCACCAGAAAACCTGCCCTCCTCCCATTGTTCCAAACTGAAGCCACATGGCACAAGTGGAAGGTCAACCTAAACACATTAGTCCATTAATTAGAGACATAAAAAGATCTTTTGGTGCAAAAGGTCAAGGAGTTTTGAAACTTGGCACGAGTGTAGACTTGGTGACCTTAAGTATAACCCTAAGTTTGCGACCTCGTGCGACCGCCGCACACGCCGCCATCTTGAAAAAATGGCGCCTAAAATCAGTTTTTCGCATATAACTCCGTTTCTGTAGATTTTAGGAAAAATATTTCTGATCAAAAGTTGTAGAGACTACAATTATCTATAACATTTCATCTATACATTTATTTCGTCAGACTAATAATTTTCGATTTACAAGGCCGAACAGTAGAGTGAATTTTTAAAAATCGCAGAAAAGCGGTATTGCACACTACCTTTTACCAATTATCTGCTCGTTAATAGACCTAAAGGTTTCCATTTTTCAAAAAAAAGTTTTTACCAACTCGTTTCCACACCACCCATGAGGTAGAGTTGAGTGGCACGTTTTTTTTTAAAGTGGTATCCCCGGTAGCCTAATCCACACTCAAAACTTACATTCGCGTTTTCAGTCTTTTGGCACTACGAGATGTCTCTGGTTCACTATGTTCACTATAATCTTGTTCGTCTCCCGACTCATCCAAAACCCCCTCCAACGAATTAAGGACGTCGTCAGCTTCGTTTATGTCTTCGAGGTCGGACTCCTCTACCAAATCGGGACTGTTTTCGCATGCTGTCCCATTACAATACTGACACAACATTGAGCACTTTAAACCGTCTTCCGACAACCACACGCTCCTGCACAACCTTTTTTGCATTTACAGGATATAGATTTTAAAATGGTGTTGGGGGCTGCTTCTGACGTAGCGCGAACAACATCGAGTCCATTCCTCGTTTTCTGCCAGCCATATTGCTCAGGGTCTTTTTCACTACCATTCCACATCGATACTTGGTGATACGCTCGCAGACAATGTTGCCTTGCTGCATCTCTTGTGGGTGGTAGTGATGCGAGATTAAATTTGTTCTTGGACACGGACTTCACAAAATTTTGGTAGCGAAGAGAATCCAATGTGTCCTTTGCAGATGATCCACCATACAGTACTAATAAGAACAATTCACCAGCTGCAGCGAGAGCATCCATATCTGCCTCAAGAGCCTGGAAAATTGCTACAGTGTCAACCAACGAGCAATAGGGAGTGAACTCGTTAACATTTTACTGCTAAATTAACAAGAGAACCTTTTTACTACTAAAGAATACATTTTAACTTTATTCAAAACCGAGACTTATATCAGGAATGAAAGAGACGTGGTTAACAGTTCATAGGTGACTAACCAAACCCCCTTAACATTAAAGACGCAGTAAAACGTATTTGATCTAATCAGCCGTGACAACAAACAAAAAGGGACCTATCCTTAAAGAGACAGATAATAAAAAATGAACAAAGCTTCCATTCAAAAACTCAGACGTTATTAATACACTACAGTAATTCCGGGAATATTACACCATAGTTTAATGAATCGGATGAAACCATTACATAATACATTTATACCCTGCTATTCTATTTTTATTTTATTAATTGATTATTTACAATGTGAATTCGAATGAACCTGGTGCAAACATTATACTAAACACAAAATCACTACCACATTCTACAAATATTAAATTACACTATTAGATTACATTTAATGCACAAGAGAAAAATGGAGAACTGTTGCACTTGACCTGGTGCGCGCCATGCCAATTGCTTATACAGAGCCCTTTTCTTATGTTTTCACCAAAGCGTCACCACGTGTAGCACCGCGTTTTCACCAGAGCGTAACGATGGCGTCGTTATCAAGCTCAAAAGTTTGTCTTTCTTAAGGCCCGCAGCAAATTATTGCAAATTATTGCGATCTATCGCACGCAACTTATCACCATGGGGGTGTTCCTATGTTTTTTTAATAGACACTTCCAAAAAATAAAGATCTTGAATTTATTAATTATTAATTAATAATGCGGGCTGCTGCAAACTAGGCGATTAATCGCATGGAGAAGACGAAAACACTACATTCTTGTCGCCATGGCATACTTGAGTCTAAGCTGAAGGGGTGAATCCTATTATTTACCTTGTCTTGATATTTTCATCGCCGAGACAGATTTGTAGTTGTGCAATGATTCATGGGAATGGAGATCTCTTCATTTTAGGTGGTGGAGTATGAGAACTTTTCTTATGCATATTATTCAAACAACAAACAACAGAAACAACAGCCAAAGCTTCAGCAGCATCACACAAGTACTCCATTTTAAATCAAGAATGAAGTGCAAGTCAGATGGAGGGAAAATCCAAAACAACAACCTTCACTCTCCTTCATGAGAATTGACTATTTAAATATAACTGTCAGGGCGATTATAATCGCAAAAACTACTTCGGAGTAGTTTGCAAAGGCACTACAAACTCGTTGCCAAGTACTTTATCTTGGTAGTACTTTCTTGTTATAGCCGGGGCGAGTCTGAGTTACCATTTGCTTGTATTTGTTTATGGGTTTATTTTGCAGGTTAGGTTAGAAAAACAATATCATACATTTAATACGTTTCTTTGTTTTTTCTAACCTAGCCTGCAAAATAAACCCATACAAAATATACCAAGTACAAAGCAAATATCAACATCAGACTTGCCCTGACTATAACAGGAAAGTAACATTTTGGTCACCAACATTCTCATCGCATAGTCTGTGGCGGGCAGATATTCATTTTTAGAAGTGATTAAAAAAAACATAGAAACACCCCCATGGTGATAAGTCGCGTGCGATAGATTCCAATAGTTTGCTGCGTGCTTAACTCTTTGAACTCCTGTCATATTAAAAAGTCATTCTACTGCGGCACTGCAAATTTCTGAAAATTCACAGTAACTATTTTTTACGATTATTGGTAGTAGTCAAAACTATGTAATTAGCCACCATGTAAAGTAATTGAACTACGTAGTTGCAATTACTTTACATAAAGTAGTTATTACTACCTAGTAATTACTGTAAAAGTAGTTTAACTACTGCCCATCACTTCTGTAAAGGCCTTTTTGTTCGCAAGCCCTGATTTTCGCGAAAATGGTGAATTGGTTGATTGCACGCACTTTTGAAGCAGCATATCTTTTACAATTTTTTTTTGCGAGGTCGTAATTTTTACAATTTAGGGAATCTCACGAAAACTGCAAAATTTAAGGATTTGCAAACCAAAGGGCTTTTACTTAATCGGCCAAAACCATAGAGTTCTAGTATCACAAGGAGTTGTTGCTTATATTTATTGCCATGAACAAACTCAGTAGAATGATTATTATGTGCACTATTTGTTATGGCTAGAAATTGAACACTTAATTCAAAATAGTTTTCTCAATTTTTAAAATCCTTATATTGTTCATTGAAAAGAAAAATGTAAGAATTGTTTTGTTTTTATCTTTCAGTGACTTATGATGAAACTGCACTTTGTTGAAATGGTTCAAACTTGAATTTATCACAAAAATTACATTGATCAGGTGTGCTCAAGCTGCTTCATCGTTCCCATGAAAATCATTAAATAGCTTTGCTGAAAAATTATTCAACAAACTGAAATTGGTAAGAATACAAAGTAACATGTAATGTAACATGAACTGAGCTCAAAATTAATGTGTTAATTAATGTTCTTTATCTTTCAGACTGCAAATCTCAATTTCAGTGGCAGCAAGATGTTGGAAAAACAGTCAGCTTTTTATTGCATAAATTGGCAATACAATATAATTGATAATTAAAAGTGTTTACCCCTTTCAAAAATAATAAAGATCTGTATATTTTATTAGTGGGACAATGAGCATGGTAATTTGCATTTTATATTATTGTAATGCTTGAATATTGTATTGATAATGCTGACTGAAGAACTCTTAACATCATGCAAAGCTACTGAAAAGATATGGAGACCACAATTCAAAAGTCACTGATATGCTAAGGACAAAGAGGAGGTTACCTCCTGCTCCTCAGTTGGAGGATATGAAAAGTGGTGAATACATTAAACAAATAAAGAATAAGAAACCACCATCAGGATAGAAAACTCAAATTGAAAGAAAACTCACATAGCGACAAAGGATATAGCTTGTTGTGCTAAGTGAACTCTTATAAAAATGAATAATTTTGTGATGTACATCATCAGTTTGTCAATAGCTCAGTTACATTGGTTTCTGTTCCAGAGTTTGAAAATATGGGCAGGTGTAAAACAATAAGTGACAAATTGTAATTATAAAACCTAGACACCAAACAAAATGATCTCGCATGACAAAAAATATGTAGAAAGCGTGGAGATGGTACGCTGAACCCAGGTATCAGTCCACCTATTAAACATCCTATAAAATACCCCAATTAGTATGAAGAATTTTGTGTCATCACCGAGAATTTCCCAGTTGATTGCTCCATAGGCAGTAGCTCAAACAAGAAATTATTTTTGCTGCAAAACGTTTGCAGCACTGGTTGGTAGATTTTTACCTTCAGGTTGAAACAACAACCTAAATTACCTCTGGCAAAACTAGGACCACCCATGACTTTTTATTCTGCCAACAAGCGTGACATATTTCATGTATAATGCACACAAGTGTGTTGGTTCAGCTATGGTTTGTCTTGGGTTTAAATGCGCAAAGTTTTGCTGTTGGCCAGAAGATATAAGTGTATGTTCACGCCATTAGCACTATTGCCCATCCATCCAATGCCCACTAAGTTTAGCAAATTTAAACAAATGATGTGACCATGACATTTTATAGAAATCGTTCAATGTCCACTAAGTTTAGCAAATTTAAACAAATGTTGTGATCATGATATTTCCTATTTAATAAATAATATTTTTGTTCTTGTGTTTTGCCTTTTATTCAGGAACCATTATTATTGTCTAATCACTAAACGTGAAAGGTTTTAAACAACTTCAATTTCCCCACCCTCAAATACATAATGAAACAAAAACTAAGGTAAATAAAATAAAAACTTACCCTAGGTGACTGACCTAGAAAATAATGGAATAATTTCCGGGTGGAAATTATTCCACCCCGTCAGTTACCTAGGGTAAGTTTTTATTTTATTTACCTTAGTTTTTGTTTCATTGTGAAAGGCTTTACAAGGTCCCCACGATATAGAAAAACCTAGAAAGTCAGGGAATTTAGAATAATCCTCGACACATTTCTCTACTGGTCATGGAATTTTTGGAAATCTCCAAGCAGTGCTGTACTGATATATTCTGCAGGTTGTATAAATACTGAAACCAATGAACAAGGAATTCCCCTGATTTGGTTTTTCATGTTTGCAAAGCATGGTTAGTCCTTTGCATGTTTTAGTTAGTGTCTTCTTTAATCCTCGTACATAGGAAAGTGACCCCTTCTGAGTTTAGGAGCAAACTAATTAACCATCTTTATAGTATAGATGAAACGATTGGGCGCTGGTGTTCGGGCACCAGACTTTGGGACAAGACATTTTGGCGCCAAAGTTGAAAAGGTTTATGTACAATCGATTTTAATTCTATTAATTAGAATTTCACAACGTTAAAAACTTGTGAAACTGTAATGTTAGTTTATATAAAAAACCATGTAAAACAAACCTAATTTTTAATATTTTTCTTCAATTAAAAATGTTTTTAATTTATTCAAAAAACAAACATTAAATTTATCAACTATTAAGCCTACTGAACGTCTAAGCCTGTGTTCGTAGCCTTTTCCCCGTAGATGTACATATAAAAAACATGCAGATTACATCATCATCATCATGTCATCCAGTGGTGTTATTAGAAACCAAAACTTTTTAAGAAAAAAGTCACATTTGTGCAAGCCAGACTGCTAATTAATCATCCAAATTTATTTCAAAACAAATTTGTGGCACCAAAAAGTACCCTACCCTGCCATATTATTATTATTATTATTTTATTTTATTTTATACAGTCAAAGTGACCAAAACATTCATGAGTCATACATACAAACAATTAACGAGAACAATGCCTGGAATAGACTAACAGAGGAGAAAAAAAAAAGGAATAAAATGTAGGAAAATATAAACAGTAAATTCTACACGTAACGAATATGCTTAGACAGAATGTTGTCAAAATTCATATAATCTTTTGCATTACCGGATGGGAAATGGGCCAGTCGTCGTATACGCAAAGGTAGTTCATTCCATGTTTGATAAATATTGTAAGGGTATCTCAGATGTTGTGCATTGGAAATCGCATTTTATTTATATACGGTACGGAAACTCTACTTTATTCGAGGGTCATGGGTTGCAAAAATCTGAATTTGAAACCCATTTTATTTTTATTTTTATGAAAATTGCGATATGTTATTTTTTATTTACCTTACAAGATATTTTGTAAGTTAAATAAAAAGATTACATATCCAAAATTTCATAAAATGGAAATAAAGAGCTGATAAATTTCAATTGTGAACTACAAGTGTATACACATTATGGGAGGAAAACAGCAATTTCAGGAAGATTCAGTCACTTGTGCACTATCACGATCACGATCGCATAAAAGCAAATTTTTCTCAAAATATAACGACGGCAAGTACAGTATATGTTTATGTATTGCATATGTTTCGTCGAATAATAGCAAAATTTCATATACAAATCTCGCATATATCGAAATAATCCATGAAATGAAAATAAAATTTATGATTGTCTTATGAGTGATACGCAATCTACTATAATAACAATCTTTTATAGTAGTAACATTAATACATATACATTGATGGTTGGTAAACAAAACATGCGTTTGGTAGGTATAGTCAGTCACTTTATACGTATCATTTATGGTTAATGTTTATTAACTACCGGTAGTATTATTAAACTTTATAATTAAATGTATGCACTAACAGTTATAATGTAAGAAAACAACGGTAGAGCTTTTATAAGAACTGTATACAGTTTACTTTAGAGTTTTTGCAAAAGAAAATGGCGGCTCCGTTTGAAGGATTTTGTTTGGTCGGTGATGTTTGTTTTTTCCTTTTCTTTCGTCTTTGCTGTCGTCTTTGAGTTTTTGTAAGAACTTGAGTGGGGGTCTAAATCTGAAGGTAATTGGCCCTAGCTCGACCAATCGTAGCAACGTTTCAGGGGGTTGGTGTCATCCTTGAGAAATTTTCTCGACCACCTGCAGGCTTTGCAGGGGGCCTAAAGAAACGCGCAAACTTGTTGCCAGAAGATATAGAAGAAAAAAAAACATCAACACTAAAAGAGCTGAGAGTGTGAGAAAAGAATGTCATGAACGTCGGTTATGCGATAGTGGTGGTGTTTTTTCATTTTTTTGTGTGTGTGTTATGCTTTTGGTGAAGAGGATATCGAGTTTTATCGTATAGCACTATAGCTTAAGAACGTGTTGAAACTCTATGCAGTAGTGTCTGTATGAAACGATGACTGTGAAAAATGATTTGTTATGGAATTTTGTAAGTGGTTTTGAAGTGAAATATTTTGTTTCATTTTGTCAGGGATGAGTTAAAAGTAGTTATTTTTCATTATATAATAATTGAAATCAAATAGTTCGTAAGTACTGATATTCGTTGATTAACAATTGATACTAATTGCTCTGTATTCATTTTTTAGAAGATTCTTGTTTTTTGTTTTGATAATTAATCAATATTTTTTTTTACTTGAATATTGTTCAACGGAAACTAGATTTTTGCACAAGGTGACACGTGATTGTTATTTTATATCAAGTTTAAGCCATATTTAAATCAACTTACATTATCATTTAAAGAAAATTTTAGACACGGGATCATTTTTAAGTGAAGCTTTTAGCATGTGGACCATAGTTCATACTAAGTGGTATTGTCATGATTCAACTAAACTGAAGACACATTCTTTAGACCCAGTTAGAAACACGTGCTCATAGTTAGTAGAAACACGTTCAAATCAAGTTGAAGGCACGTGATCATTGTTTAAATTTTGCATTACGACGACGTAATGCGCTTTTAATTGAGTTTCTTTATCATACAAGTTTATTTGGATGAACGTTCCCTCAAAATTCTTAAGCTTCCAGTCGTCACCAACGAAACAGCAGGAGTTTCTAAACGACTTATCTCTCGATCAACATCATTAAGTGAACTAAGTACCTAGTTCTCACCCTGATCCGAAGAAGTTATAAAAGACGGAACACATCTGCACTCATAGACCACATATTTTGTCTTTTGGCCACCATCTGCACAAACCTAAAGACTAAAAACCGAAAGGAATAAGAAAGACACTGTTTGATGTTGCTCCTGTATAATAAAAAATGGGGGTAAAATAAAGAAGAAAAAAAACTAGGAAAAAGCAAATACATACATATCTATAAATTTTCGGTAGAAGTGGCAGTTCATAAATTTTGCTTAATTGACAGCTTGGCCCCGGGCCAAAGCTGCGCCGTGATCCTGGTTACGACAACTATAAACTTGACTTTGTCTCCCAAAGATGGAAGCTCCGAACCAAGGAAATAGCATTTTGATGGTGTGTGCGAGAAATTCGGGGCATTTCCTCCTCCTGAGGGTCTGTCACCAAGCAACTCACCCGGATTTTTACATGTTGCTTGTTGTCGTCGTCAACGAAAATGGGCGTGTAGTAGTAGTGGTGGTAGAAAACGCGTAGGTTTGGAGACGGCTCGTTAAACAAGTTCACGACACAAAGGTGAACAAATTGTTATAGTCTGTGCAAGGTGGGACGTTTTGTTTTGTAATGGTCGTGACATCGATTTCGTCTTGCAAAGGATGCGTGAAGCTTTATATACTTGTACAAAAATGTGCACATGAATGTTTGACATTGTTGACAAGGTGTATAATAGTGTGTGAAATGTTGACTGAACGAGAAATGAATACAAGTGCCTCCTCGATGTATTTTATTTTTTATTTTTGGTCCCGTAGAAATAAATGAAATACAGAAAAAGTAACAAAACAAAATGCTATACACAAAAGATGGGTTAACAATTTATAATGTGCGTAAAAGTTTTTGTTTAAATTGTATACGATATGCGAAATCAAATAGTTTATACCACGGAGTATTTGATTTCGTTAATATGCGTTGAGAAATGTTTTTCTAGACGTGTTGTTATAGACCAGAAAATTTCGCTATTACGCGATTTTGTACAGTAATTCAGTGAGTGAATGTTGGCTTAGACGGTTTATAAGAATTTCGATATATGCGATTTTATTATGTAAGGTTTGCACAAAAGATATGATCCTCTAATAAATCTAATTTTATTCAGGAATTCCTCAATCCACGCTAGTGTTATATATGCGTTTTCGCTATTATGCGTCGAGAAAAATCTTTTCAGATCATTTATACGTTAAAATTTTGTTATTTCATTGCATTTAAGTTTGTTTTGCGATTCACTGAGGTGATACTTAGGTGACACTATTACACCTGCTCGCTTTTTCGATTTTGTTTGTCCCATTTTTTGTTTAAAGAATATTCTGTTCAAATTTTAACGACTTTGTTGTAATTTCAAAACTACAAACGAATCTTTTATATTTCAAAATCTTTACTAAAAGAATAATTAACCAATACACATGTCAGTCTATCTCGCTAATATTGGAAATCTATATATTAAAAAAAAAAAAACACAAGCTAATGATGACGCGGATAAATAACGAGCAGGTAACGATCAATCAAATCATTAATTATGCAAATTAACTAAAATTACATAGAGTACATATCGACCATAATCATTAGTCATCCATTGACAAGCCTTAAGACATCGTCGTATCTACGAAGAAAGATGGATATTATTAATTTTTTTTTTCATCTTAAAAAACAAGCCACAGATTAATTGCCATTGGCTACTGTAGCGAGAGAACGAGTGGCAAAAGTAAAATGATAAATTAGTTTCTGACTTTTATCAAAAGAAAGCAGAAGAGATTCTTCCGCTTGCCTAGTCCGCCAACTAGATGGCGCTTTTCGAAAAGCGGAGTGACGCAGGCTGACCCAGGGTTACTGCGAACCCGCCTGCTTTTTAATCAGAAGCCGAAGATGATTTATTGTAAATCAATGGTGCGCCCACCGCGAGTAGTCACTACAATGAAAGTAGAAATCTTCCTCTTTTCTTCTTCTTCTTCTCCCCTCTTCGAATATCCCACGTTGGAAAATAGACTTGGTGCGAGATGGCTTGTCGGATGATGCGAGAGATGGAGATAAAAAGAGGGAGATATATTTTTTTCTATTATACGTGAATTTTTTTTTTATATACATATATAAAATGCTATTGTGTCGTCATAGGGTTGGATTTTTTTTTTTATATGTTTTTATCCACTTTTTTTTATTGAAGGGGCTGTGGACTTAATGCTAGGATTGATGTGTTAAAAGTGTATTAGTGAATAAAAAAAGGATTATTAATTTTTAAGGAATTAAATTTTTTAATTAATTATTGAATCATGGTTAATTTTTGCTAGTTTTGTACATTTTAATTTATTTTATTAATTTTTTTTTTAAAATTTTGTTATTAAAAATAATCAATAAAATAGCCTGCACTGCGTACACTTTAAGCCTAAGTGACGTCACAAAAATGTCTAATTTTATTTAAAAAGCTTTTTTAGTCACAATGTATAAAATATTCTATGTTATTTTAGCTAGCTGACTTTTTATAATAACAACTTATGAATATTTGAGAATTTTCACTTTCGGTCTTAGTTTAACACCGATTTTTTTACGTTAATTAGTGTCGCTACCTGTCATCAGATATACGAAACTTATTTAGTACCGTACTGTGTTAATTTAATAGTTACTTCTTGTTTTAATCTTTAACACTGTTTTTTAAAATACTTATTTCTAGAGATAACGAAAATTCAGTGATTAGCGACTTCCAAATACTACTATAAAAAATATAACAAATTTATACAAAATAATTATTTTATATCTTACAATTTGCATCTAAGCTCACATGCAGTATATTAAACAAAAATAATATCTATTAAAATTTGCAGAAAAATATCACACATCTATATTCTTGATTAACATTTTTAGAAAAATATCAAACAATCTTATAACCACTAAGGCACGTTTACACGATGATAGTTTTGGCGATAGTGCTGTCATTTGCACGAAGATAGTTATCCTTCGTGGAAATGAGGCTTCATATACAGTAATATTTAAAATATTATTGGAATATGTTTTAATTGTAGAAAATATTCGAAATTAAATAATCAAAGTTGACATTAGACATTATTTACACGAACATAACTGTGGCGTTAGTCGCTGTCATGACAGCAACTATTGCCAAAACTATCAGCGTGTAAACGTGCCTTTGCTGTCGTACTTTAAAAGACATTGACTTAATTTGATATTTAATTCACATTTTTATATAACAAAAAAAATGACATTTTTCAGACCGATAAACTGTTATTCAAGGTTTGTCATATAATTTCAATTTATCTAACATTTTTAACCTAATATAATATGATTCTCATCATTTTTCTAATCCACTTTCCACTCTCACAAAAGGTCAAGACACACACGCATTATCTGCTCAGACATTAAATTCGAACCCTTTTCTTCGCCTGCGATTGGACTAATGGAAGTTGTCTAATTGCAAGTGACAATCGCTCTCAAAACTTCTCCATCCACCCACTATTGCTACCCCTGTTTTTTCCCTTGCTTTATTCCTTGTGCTTTTACGCCGATAAGGGAGCTCCTCTTTTGCTTGTGTATTTATTAATGATCCCTATTATCTCGTTGCCCATGTATTATTCATGCTCGGTTTCGAATTTTCGGGAAAAAAATTATTGCAGCACGAATTAATTTTCGACGGATTGAAGAAAAAATTTTTTTTGGTGGAAGAATGTCGATGGCGAATCGGATGAGTGAACATACAATTTTTTTTCTTAATTTTTAATTTTTTTTTGGGGGGGGTTCTGTTTTTTTTTTTTGGTGGGAATGAAGAAGTCCTATAGTCTGGCAATTGACGTTTTCATTCATCGACGATAAATGCGTATTAAATTTTTTATTATTTAATTTTATCTAAAGATGTTTGTTTAAAACAATTAAAAAACACGATATTTCAAATGAAATATTTTTTTTTATATTTACAAGGTATATAAAAAATTATTTGCAGATGTATTACAATGTGCTTTGCAGGAAAGTGTTATTAAACAAGTTACAGTGCCTAAAAGTTAAAACGCAATGTTTTTTTTCTGATAGAAAATTTAGATTTCATTAATTCATAATACTTTATACTGTATCATTATATTAACATTAAGTGCTAATTTATTTTTGTTTCCTTTTTTAGGTAAGTGTCAAATTCAGATTGATAAACTTCGATTGGCTGCTTGTCATTTAGCAACCATGTTGGTAAGGTAGGAAACTATCACATTTGTCTCTATACCTAAAGCTGATCATAAGCGGATTTCTGACTAAACTCTCATAATTCGAAAACCGCATTTATCAAAATTCTCAATAATTGGCAAAATTTATTGAACAATTCGTTCAATAATTTGTGCAAAATCACACAATACTAAAATTATTTGGCTTATGATGAACATCTAAGAGGATTTACGTTGCATATCAGCGAAATCGCATAGGAGAAACTCGCACAAATTAAGAGCTTTCTGGTCTTCATATACTATCGTGATACATAAACCATATCTACACATACTATCACAATATGTGAAACCATGCCGTATAACCAAAACAATATTCCACTAAATCCAAAGTTTTGATGATATGAAATGTGAGACGGACGCTAAATAGAGCACAACCATTATTATGTACTTAATAAAAAACTGTATTACAATATACTGTGTG
>JAQIWH010005039.1:0-15495 GCA_034695005.1 Cryptops parisi
TACTTCCGGCGTTATGAGCTACTTCCGGCGTTGTGATATGAGCTACTTCCGGCGTTATGACAGATCTAGACAATTATATTAAGTAATGTTACTATACCTACACAAACATAAAAGCAGTAACCAAATAGTATGTTTATCTCCTGGACATAAAGATAAGCAGTAAGCGATGAGATGAACTAATAACTACGGGGTTTATTTCTAGTATAACAATGTATAATTTGTAGAGATTACACACGTGCACACGTTCTAGAATATGCTATAGATAATCTCTTTCCCTGTAGAGTAGTGAACGTTTAAGAAGAGTGTTAGCACTATTTGGTTAAACTTTGGTACCTTCGTCGTATATGGAACGCAGCAGTGGGTGCACTTCAAGTTTTGTTGAACTCCAGAGAAACCCATTGACAAAAATTAATGAAAGCGGTGTTGCAACCACCATACGATGGTTGTCATGAATCTTAATAAAGATCTATTGAATTGACTGTTTTTAGTTGAAAAACTATTGTCAATAACAATCATCATCATATTATATCATATGGCTGCTGTTGTAGGAGCAGTAAAAATCAATGATTTTTGTCAAAGATTTGAATTTTCGTTTAAGTTTAGCACAAAACATATTTCAACACATAAAAGAAATGTTTCCCCAAGCACATTTCAGTATTCTCAGATGTTAACCAATGTTATCATATGTATGTGTTTCACGCAATATATATAATTCAAGCATTGTATACAATGTCTAGGCACCCTATTGTCAAACCTGGTTTAGACAACGTATGAAAATTGCATTGGAGTAGTTATGTTAACGATAAAGTTAGGTTTAAATTTAGACTTATCTTAGCCGTTAACTTATCTTAGACTTGTCTTAATGCTTTTCTTAGAGAAAAAGTTGTCAACTAACCTAAACAGTTCTATACAAGATGTTACTCACTCGATACTTTGTCAAAAGAAAATCAGCATTATATACAATGCCCGGATTATATACAAAATGCCTGAAACCATACGTACAGTATGTAACATACCTACAAAATATTTGATTTGAATTAAAAAACCGCACCAACTTTATTGAAATTATCCTGTACAAGTTATGCAAAAATTGTGAGCAAATTTGTGTATTTAATTTTCAAATCTTCAAGGCATTTGTTTCAACCTTTCTTAAAACGTATTTTTTTTTGTCATTTCGTTATAAAAGAATTGTTTTTTCAAAAAAAAAAATTTTTTATTTCCCACAGAAAAATGAAGTTACTCGTGAATATTTTGTGGGGCATTTTAATTTTCATTCACGCGATCCACAAATCACATGGAAATGAAACGATCAACAAATTTTGCAAAATCTGTGACACGACCATGAAAACTTTGGTGTGTTGTCTCAAGTTGAGAAGCTGCTGCGGAATGTAAGTATTGACTTAATACCACCACAAACCATCTACATTAATCCAACTCTAACTATTAACATGTAAAAAGAATAATTAATAATAATAATAATAATTTCTAAGAAAAATAAATATAAGCTCATGTTAATGAATCATGCAAATGACACGCTTACAATATTGAACGTCGTAGAATTGAACGTCTTTTGCGAATGAAAAATTGTTGCTCCCAACTGACACCTTGACATGTGTCAATTTGCACAACAAACCAAACTCATCAACATCCTATTTTTTTAAAGTGAAGTAGCCTATTTTTAAATCTATGCATCTCTGTTAATAGGAATGATTTCAACGTCGGTCCATTGGCCGTTGGAAAGCGAGACGTTGGCTCTCATTTACATGCGAACCAAATCAACGATGTTCCGAATGTTGTTGAAAGATACAATATTGAAACGTCGTGAACCATGAAGAACACATCATTACAATGAAGAAAAAAACCTGTGGTAGTTTGCGAACAACCACTGGAACAAAACACGGGTAAAAATGATGAAATAAATTGCATAAAAGACATCAAGCAATTAAGAAAAACACCTAATATTTCTTCCATGTGTGCCAATTTGCAATTTTTCGTGCAAAATTTTCATCATTTACTTTTTTATTATTATACACTTTATATTAGCTTTACTCGTGAACGAGCTGGAAATTGAACGTACACTGTCGTTTATGAGAATATACTGCATAGTCCAATGTACAAATAAAAACGCATAAAACGAGAAATGCGTCAATCAAAAATCACAAAGTCTAATGTAAAAAAATCGTATATATAAATAAATTAATCGAAAATTGAAGAAATCAAAAATAAAATTACTCAAAATTCGCATAAATTAAGTATCAAAATGACTCAACGATCGCATAAATGTCATTTCGCATACCTCGAAATTCGCATTAATAAAAAAACGCATAAGTCAAAACGTACAGAAATAAAAAATGGAATCACTTATAAATTGAATATCGAATATTACTCAGAGAGTGCATAAGTTTTAATTCGCATAAATCGAAACATGCAGAAATCAAAAATGGATTTGTAGCATTATGTACGTAAAATACGTACAGTATATCTGTATATGACAGTGTATATGACAATAGGCTATATAAAAAACATGCTTAAAAAGCATTTTTAATTGTTAAGTTAGTAGTGTTTCATTTTTCGAGTATCGATATTTGAAGATAAAATATATATATATGTACGTATTATATATGAAATCGACCACCGATGACAAATTTCTAACTCGCTAGTCATGAAACAAGGTAATTTGGTAGCTTAATAGACTTTTCACTTTTCAATGTAGAAAAGAAAGCGTTGACGCGTATAGTTATTTTGTTAGATCATTAAAATCAGTTCATTCTCTTGCTGTTGTTGTTGGGTGTTTTTTTATTACAATGTTGTACTGTGTTTTTAAGATCGAAAATTCGAAGGAAGCTTTTTGACATAATATACACCTCTACTGTTTACCTGCCGAAGGCCAGCAAAGAAAAAGAAGAAGAAAAAAAAATTTTTTTTTGAAACGAATTTAGGTCAGTTTTGAAGCCTATAAAAGCAGTTGAAGAGTAAATTGCTGTTGCTTTTAGCAGACACTGGGATGCTCGTACATCATCTTCATCGCCATCTCAACACGGTCAGAATCTCTTCAGGAAGTAAACAAAGGTAAGTGATTAATTACTAATCACAACCAGCCTTAACATGACAGTTCTCACTTCACCAACGTTGTAAAACCAATTTGTTTAAAAAAATAATTTTTTTTCAACTATTTTATTATTTACTATCAGGTATTCAAATATATTGAGAAAAAATTGATCGTCAACTTTAGAAAATTTTGTTTTTTATTTTTTGTTACAGCATTTTTCATATTAGTGTATGATCACTTTGTATCGTGGAAAGTGATTTCACATTAAACCAATTTACACTAAAAAAACTTGATTATCCAGAAATTTCGGTTTATATGAATTTAGGTGAAATTGATAAAAAACTCCAATAACTATGGATGATTTATCAGACAGATGATTGTAAATTAATATTGTTGCTACATAATGTTCGTTAAATGTTCACGATTTTATTGAAAATTCCGGATTATCCGAATTTTTGTTTATCAGAAATAGGCTTGGTCCCATTACATTCGGATAATCGAGTTTTTAGTGTATACTTTTATAAAGTAAGTTGCAATTACAAAGACATTTTACTTTGGGTTGTTAATGTCAATATTATAGACTTTTTGATTTGATTAAAAATTTGACTATAATAAATTTTGTGTTCGGTAAATTGCTATTTGGTGAATCAATTTACAAAAGTTTACTTGAAAACGGAATTTACTTTATAAAAAAAAAAAAAAACTTATGAAAAATTAATAGGCATTTTATGAAGCTTATTTAATTTTGGGTACTTTCCGGTTATTGCAGAGCCCGTCTGATGTTGCTATTTGCTTGTACTTGGTTATGGGTTTATTTATCATACATTTAATACGTTTTTTTGTTTTTCTTAACCCAACTTGCAAAATAAACCCAAAACAAAGTAAATAGCAACATCAAACGGGCCCCGCTATAATCGGAAAGTACCTAATTTTGTATATGCAATTTTAAATATTAATAAAAGTGAATATAATACTGTACTGAGAAATTGTTCACATAACCTAACATGTTAAAATAACTGAACAAAATAGAATAAAATAAACAAAACCTGTTTTATATTTAATGACCATCAACATAAAATAGACTCTAGACAGTCTATAGTAGCAATTTGACATTAACAAATTTTTTCATAATACGTCACATCAGTAACATTTTGAATTTTAACATTTTGAATGGGTCAATTGCTTATTGTAGCTAAATCTCAACAATGATGAACTTAGCACATTTCCCCACCCTTAACCACATGATTCAAAATTATGTGAAAAATTTAAAAAAGTGATTCACCTTACTGACTTGTTAGCATTTAAAACTCCTTTTTCACATCGCGACGTTTCGCCTCCCATCTAGAGGTTTTATTAAGTCACTAGGTGGGAGGCGGAACATCATGGTGCGAGGAGGTGTTTTTAATGCTACCCAGTCAGCGAGATAAAAAACTTTAATTTTTCTACTTAATTTTTATCTCAACAATGCTATACGTTAAATTGTAAACCATAAAAACCAAATAACATTTGGGTATCTGGGACTTTGGAACTGATTTAATACATTTCTTGCTGATGCAATAATGTCATTCCAACAAATTTTACTGCTGACTTTCGTTAATAATAAAAACTTCGGCCATTAAGAGTCCTTAAACCACATTTGAAAGTAGTAGTTGTCAATTAAACCTTGTTCTTTTTCTTTCACTGTCACCAATTAGTCCTGTTTAAAAGATCACACACACACACACAAAAAAGGTTGATGACATTCACTGTTCTTAATAGCACGATCGCTTTACATCTTAAATTGGGATTGAATATTCAGATTTTTGCTGAGGTGGGTTGACAAGCCTCAAAGCAAACACATCTTTGTAGTAAAACGAGGTGAACGAACGATTTTGCTCTGGGTTTGTGGAAGTCAGCAACACTCCCACAACTACCTACTTACTGTTTTACTTACAGCTTATTTGCGATATTGATATTGAGGTTCATTCACTCACCCTACCCAAAGAAACACAACTATAGTAATAAAATGCCTCTCTGCCCGCCCAAAGAATTGAGGAAGCTCAACGGATATGACTTCAACTCGACACCTTGATGACACAATTTTCGTGTTTGATCTGTACGTTATGACCACTTAAAAAATGTTTTAAGATTCCAACAACGAAGATGTGTTCCCAACAAAGAAGTAGTATTCAAATACAGGTCCTCAGTTTATGTGAAGGTGTTCTTTTTAGTCGTATCTATGCTATATCAAAAATTGCATATATCGAAATTCCCAAGAAAGTGATAAAAATTTCAGCATCCAGTCACTCGTGCATCACCACATAATCGCACAATAGCAAAATCTTTCGCATATAACAAGCATTTTGGAGTTCTTTCGTCTCATGATAGCGAAATCAAGGAGCTTAGTTCGAGGACTTGAACTGAAAATTCTGAATTTGGCGACTTTGAAGATTTGAGATTCTGGAGACTTGAGGATTTGAGGACTTTCATTATTCAATTTTGTCTCCTAAACTATAACTGTCGCTTGGTTTCAGTGTATTTATGAAATTCACAGAGTAGCTTCCAAATACAGTGCAACCTCTTATATTCGTCAAATATCCCATTTTAGTTACAGCTCACAAAAAATCAATTTTTTTAAAATAACAATATCATAAAATATTACAAAGTCAACTAAGTATGATGTGGAGTGCTAACAGTAAGGCCTAGGTGACAAGATTGTTTCTATATTCGTCAGATTCACCATTCGTCAGTTTTCTGAAACGGATGACGAATATAGAGGTATTACTGTACGAGGTTGACGTTATGTCCATTCTTCGCATATATCGAAAATTAAAAACCTTTTTTATTAAAAAATGTTTTTAATAAAATATTAAATAAAATTGTGGATAATATTTAAGATAAAATGTGGATAATAAAATTCATTTTTGAAGTTAACGAAAATTAAGTCTAAATTTATAGACTACCAAACTGGGTGTTACAAATACTTTATACCACTCAATGTAACGAATTATACTGTATATGTATTGGATATTCTATAAACCGGATGCTGTCATGTAAACGAACAAATTTGAATATGCTAACAGTGAGTCGTGTTCAAGATCATTCCAGATTCTCATTTACAGGATCATGTCAACTTAATTTGCATCTATCACAATTGACCGGTTTGGATTCCGTATGATTAAGCAGGGATGTACAATTTAAAGATTTGATAATAATAATAATATTTTTTTCAAAAAAATAATGTAAACAAAGATTCTAAAAAATCCAACCGAATTATTTATTTTTTGGCATCAATCGTCACGCTGAAACTTGTGAGAAGGAAAGTCAAAAGTTTCCCATTCCTCACCAGTTTGTCGATCAAATACTCTTCTAGCAAATTTGTCAACTCGTTCTACGATACTTCCAAAGACACTTCGACGTTTCCTAGTTTGAACCGTTTCTTCTGCAAGGGTCAGAGGTGATGACTTCAACACCTGGGTGGATTTCGCGGTGCTGGATACTACAGTCCCGCCAACAGTCTTGTCATGATCATCATCGCAATCATCAACATCGTCTAACGAAATGATGTCATACTCAGTTTCATCGTCTTCTTCGTCTTCTTCTTCGTTGTCTACGGAATCTGTTTGTTGCAGTTCGATGGTTGAAGTAGGAGCAACGAGATCTTTGCCTTTTTCACCCGTGTCCTCGGTTGAAGTAGAAGCAACGAGATCTTTGTCTTTTTCACCCGTGTCCTCTGTAGATTGATTAAAAGTGTTAACACAATTTTCCTTTAAAGGGATCCAGGGCGACCCATCGTTCGAGTTTGTAACCCGAGAGTCGCGTGTGCAAGTTCAAAATCTTTATCTTGACACTTGTTCCAAAAACAACAACCTTTTGGATTGACGCCATTAATTTAAATGCTGTTTAATAACAGTTGAACCTTTCATCGTCAACAACAACTAGAAAAAAGCTTCTTAAGACAAATGCCAATCACCCAACAACTATTTAACTTTTTTTAATGTAAAATAGATTTACATTAAAAATAAATTAGGTATTTTAATTGAAAAGTCTGGTGTCGGAAGGTAGTTGCACCTAACACATTCGAAAATTCTTGACAAAAATGATACTTAACACTGGGCCCTTCAATTGTTATAAACAAATTAAAAATATTTCATAAATTATTTATACCAAACTATTTCGATGAAAAGTTGGAAATGTTTTGATGTTTTGTTATTTACCAGAAACATTGCCTCTGGAAGATGACTCTTGCAAGTCAACGCTTGAATCTTCTTTTTTATCCTTTTCGTTCATGATATTCTCGTTCATGAGCAAAAAATCGGTTTAAGCGTATAAGAATTATATTAAAAGTTTTCCACACAAAAAATGGAACACTTTCCTACGAAAGCGACGGTTGTGATTTGAATTATAGTTTGTAAAAAAATATGTAAGACTATAAACCAAATGTTCCACGTGCAGGATAACAATGTGAACCATAAATGCCTAATTTAAAAAAACATACAGTAAAATTGCATCTCGTGGTTTGTTCTAATATCTGCGTTAACTTTATTTTTGGTTTTTTAAACTATACATAACAAATAAAAAAAATGGAAGTATTTTCTGTTACCGTAACTGTTATATTCGTGTCTTATATATTAACCAAAGTATTTACCACTAACATAGTACCGGGCAGATACAACGAAAAGATCCGTAATTTGTTGCAACAAAATGTCAATTATAAAATCAATTGAATGGGGGTTGAATTTTCATTTTCATGTTATTCACATGGCATTTATCAAATGTACTCATTGCTTATTTTTGACATAATTTTTTAACAACATTTCAAACAAATGGATTGGTGATGTCTGATGTGTATAACTGAATTATTTGATGTAATGCATATTTCGATGTTCTATTACTGAATGGAGTGAATCTTGCTCAAAGCAATGAAAAACCCAACGACAGACATTGGTACCAAAAAATGCTTCTTGAATTTGGTATTACTACCAATAATTTAGTGAAATTCACGAACGTCATAAATCTAAAAATAAAAGCAACCTTTTAGTAAGATACATAGTAAAATATATTTTCTTTCTCTTTGCAGCTCAAAAATGCCTTCAGCCTTCATTTTCCTAGTCACCATTCTAAGTGCCTTTCCACTGATATCAGCCAGTGGCTTTGGTCTTTGCAATTCTTGCGGTGGTTCCAAAGACACCTTTTGCTGTAGTATTTTCATGAAATGTTGCGGGGGAGGCTATGGTGGTGGAAGCTATGGCGAAAGTGGTGGTAGTTATGGAAGTGGTGGTGGAAGTTATGGTGGTGGTGGTGGTAGCTACGGTGGTGGGGGTAGTAGTGGTGGCTTCAAAGGTTTGGGCTCAAAATTAACTGGTTTGTTTAGCGCATTGAAACCGAGTGGGGGTGGTGGGGGTGATTATGGTAGTGGGGGTTATGGTGGTGGTGGATCCGGTGGGAAGGGACTGTTTAGTATTAGCAGTTTACTAGGAAAGTTTAAAGGTAATATGGGTGGTGGTAGTAGTTATGGAGGTAGCGGTGGTAGTTATGGGGGCGGTGGAAGTTATGGGGGTGGTGGTAGTTATGGGGGTGGTGGTGGAAGTGGAGGAAGCAATGTGTTGGGAAAGCTGACTGGTTTGTTCGACAAGTTCAAAGGACTTGGAATGAAGGGTACCGGTGGTGGTAGTTATGGAGGAGGTGGTGGAAGCTATGGCGGAGGAGGAAGTTATGGCGGAAGTGGTGGAAGCTATGGTGGTGGCGGAGGAGGAAGTTATGGACGTTAACCTCTCAGTGGAATTCATCGGCGTGTTCAAAGAGTGGTAAGTTCGGCACGTTTGATCTTATTGTTGTACGAGTGTTTACAAATTTTGTTGACTAAATACTGGCGTCTTGTCCAGCTTACAATGCGTAATACTAACAAAATAGTTTTAACACAATCGATCGACTTTAAGGATTTGAAAGAAATATTGTTATCCATTGAAATTTTTAACTTTGAAGGTTACTAGTTTAAAACTTAACTTGAATTGTTTTTAAAGAAGAATGGCCTATGTAATTGAAAAGCAATATAGTGATGAGCTACATTTTTTCCAAAAATGACATTTTTACATCAAACTGTTCCACAGTACGGTTTTTAGCTAGTTACTTTACTACTTTCTGGATTTTCCAGAAAATGGCAGCATACGAATCATCTTGTTGCACAGTATGATATTCTATAGAGTCTCTCACCCGAAAAACGGCTGTTCCAAACAATTTCAAAAACGTGGCTTATATTGCCTGAAGCCCTTCAATTCATAAATTATATGTACTAAAGTAAGTGGTAACATTATACATGTGCAGTGGCTAGCATCCACAACGAACCGATTTGTAAATCATGTTTGTAAAACAAATGCTCGATTCCATATTTTTCTGTTATTATCAGTATTGCAATAATTTCAGTAAAAATTATTCTATCACAATATTTCTATGTTCTTGTATGATGAACAACTTATAACAGTTATATTCAAATCCATAAAGTCGTTTATATACCACTGTATGTACCAACCCTTTAAAAATCCAGAATCAGGTAGAGAATAGAAACGTATAAACTAGGCAAGCTGGTACTTTTTACTATGGCCAACATTAATATGAATAAAAACCTCTACAGATTCTTTCTTTCTCTCTCCTTTCTTCTGTCTATCAGGCATAATAGTAACGATGACGCGGTTCATCATGACAACGTGAGTGTGAACAATAATATCTACGGGTTTACTATAACAACGTGAGTGTTACAAGTAACCAAATGTATTGCCGTGCTTACAGCATGGTAGTACTGTACCATTAAGCTTAATTTTACCATATATTTCTAAGTTAATACAAAATGCCAACTGCTGATGACATCTTTTACGATGCATTGGATAATATAAAAAATGATAAATTTTAACAACGTTGACAAAACGTGTCAACGTTTTATTATATTGACACAAATGTATTGTCAACAATCATCAAACAAGTACAGTGTAACCGGTTAATAGCTTTTAAAAGACTCATAAAATTTTCTTAAGTGAAAACTTCCTTAAAACGACAAGTTTTAAATGTCATCACTTTTTCTTATAAAACTGTTTATTATTATTATCGCTTTCTCTAGCTATACAAAGACGATGTACTGTAGATAAACTCTTCATACTTCCGAGCGTTCTTGACGCTGCAAAATTGAAAGCTGGTCCGTTACAAAATTTTCGACTTATCTTCAAGAAGAGCAGTGTAGAGTAGACATCTTCACTGTTTTTTATGAGTATTTTGGTTTGCTATCTTAGAAATACTGCTCTCTAGACAGTACTTTGGTGCATAGGATAAAGTTGGCTCATTACAGTTTTTAAAATTCTATAATATTTTAAAATTTTTATTCTAGTATTCTTAAATTTTTGGATTACAATTTTAAAATTAGTACATTAATCTAAATTGGCTAAGGAAAGTTTGACATTTTCTATGAATTCCTATCATGACGATTGGGACCAAACGAACCAGGTGGTTTATCTATCTGTAATCTTTCCTTGACTCCCAAGATGCAAATTTTCCAACTAACGCCGTTTATTTTCAAAACATTGATAATCTCGATTGAATCTCAGGTTTTTTTTACAAAGTTTAAACCATACTTTGAGTATCACAGTCACTACTTTCTATCCCCAGTTACGTTGTTGGTAGTGTTTGGTCATATGGAATTGAGTAGTTCCTCAAAGTATTCTTTCCATCTTTGGACAATACCACCTTGGTTTACTATTACTAGTAGTCACATTCATGTTTTTGGTGGACTTCACAATGCTTTACTGTATCTATCTTGACAGAGTTAGCGAATAGTCGAGCCGTTTGAAACCAAAGGGAACTAACTAGAAAATTTCGTGTTTGGTTATTACTGGTCTAACATAACATACACTCACTCTAGATTTTACTGACAATGAGAACTAACGTCAGTTGTTCACGTAAAAGTCATGTAAAACAAAAATATCTAATGATTGAGCATAGGTTCTAATGCTTAATTCGATTATATTTTCCGAATTTTCTCAAAATATGAAAAATGTTGGTTCCCTTTGGCTTCAGACGGCTCAGTTTGTCAGAAACCTACTGTAAAGTCTACCTACTGTTTCTACTGTAAAGTCAAGCTTTTCACATTAGCTGATGTCACTGCTAATTTTGCTCGTCTTGGTAACAATACAGTAATTTAATACAGTATAATTTTAATACAGTATAATTTTAATACAGTATACTTAGAACATAGGTTTTTAAAGCTATTTACTGCTTAAGCGTAAAAACATCTTAATCGGGTTTGACTATTTTTATGCACTGGTGAACGGTATTATGTTTATTATACATTAATAAATTAATATCCATAAATATTTTGTAGGTCAATATGATTTTACGTCTTTGAGTATTACTATGTATACTGTACGTACCATTCTCCGGGATACTACAATGATACTATTTCTATATAATTTCCAAAAGCATAGATGTTTGTTTGTTTATTTGCTTGTTTGTTTGACATAGACTTTTATAGGCTACCTTTCATTTCACTGACTTTAAATTTAGGATTCTGATACATATCATTCCCAGTTAGGTTTCAGACTATTGCCAAGGTTAGGTTTTCTAATTTTTATTAGAAAACCTACAAATCTGTCTATTGTGCCTCCCCCCCCCTCAAGTTTACACTGGAACATTGTTATAAGAGGTTATTCTTTACACTCGTGTGGTTATGGTTATGTTTAGACCATATTTACAACAAAAGATTCATAACTTACAGTTGTATATTGATAACTACTTTTTACTGTAATGTATTGGAAGGCACTACATACAGTATTGAAACACTACGTGGTGAGACACATCTTTATTCTCCATTACCCTAAAGTCTACTGTAGTTCTAGTATATGTATTAAAGCATCCTGTCACACGTAAGAGTTGACAGAATACCACGAATTTAGGTATGTTAACTCGGGAACCTGTTAACAACTGTGACGTTAGCTTCTTCCCCAACCAATGAAAACTGATTGGTAAGAAGCTGAAGTCACACAAATTGCTCCACTTGCGTATGACTTGCCATAACAAAAATTGCGTGTGTCTGAGGAGGCCTTTACTGTACACAATATATCAAACTAATGCTAAAACATCTTCTTCCTAACTGCAGGCTAACCTGCAAGTGCTGTGCTGAAATTTGGCCTGAAAAACAAAAACATCACGAGAAGTTTGGAGAAACTCGGCCAACTGAAAATAATTCAATACCAATTTGTTTGGATTATTTATCATTGTTAATGCACTAGCCTCAACTGTACATAAATTCTAACATGTTTCAACATTATTGAAATTTTTTTTACATATTTTTAATTAAGTACACCACAAAAAACAAAAATAGAAAAGGTGGTTACAATATACTAATAAAAGCATAAGTGAAATACTGTTTTGAACAAAAACTATTAATGGTAAAAACTTCAACACTCGATGTGAATGATGTGTATTTTGTTTAGCTGCGTTAGAATTTCCATAGTTGTATAGTTGTACATATGATGACGATTTGTATTTTTTTTGTACATAAAGAGATAAAATTTGTATTAAAAAAAACTAGTATCTCGTGTGTTTTGATTGAAAATTAATTTAACGTTTGTTTAAAATTTTGTACTAAACTTTAGTTAACTAAAAATCATTTTGGTACTATTTCTTTACATAACGGGAAAGTCGCATGTGGTGTTAGTGGTTAGGTATGAGGTTATTTTTTCAATAACCTAAACTAGTCTTTATGGTTATAGATACCAGTTTCGGTTAATTAAAAATTTATACACTTAACAATTTATCATTAATCATAAAATCAATGAGTTTTTGTTTTATGTAATCTAAATTGGACTTTATACCCATAAGCAGCTTTCCCGTTAAAGAAAAAGTATCGCCATTTATAAAGTTAATGTTACTATCATACTCTGGCATTCTATCTGTTACATAAATCGTTTCACATTTTAACAATGGTCGTTATTTACTTCGCACAGGATCACGTACAAGATCATTATTAACCAGTTTGGTTTACAACCTGATTGTATGACTAAGCATGATTGCAAATTAAGTGTCACGATTATTAATTTAAACGAAAAAATAATTTAAAAGAAAATGTATTTATATATTTGTATTTATTTCTGTACAATAGGAGTTCCTCTATTTATGCGAATTACATTCCGCGCTAACACGCGTAAATTTTGATACTCGCTTATATCAAAATTTCTATAAATTGACAAAACTTCACTGTTGTCACCGGTGTGACATCACACAAAATTGCACAATAACACAATTTTCTCGTTTATAACGAGCACCTGGGAACGTGTTTTTTATCGCATGTTAGCGGAATCGCATACAAGTATCTCACATAAATCGGGGACTTCTTATCACATAAGTTTAAAAAGTACTCTTTCTTACTTCATTCAATACAATGCAGGATGTCTCAACAGTCTCCATACATATAGAAAAATTTAACACTATTTTGAAAAAAGTACAATTTTATATTTTTATACATTTTGTACTGTTAAAACTTTATTGTCAAAGTCATTCTTAAATGATAGCTGAAAAAAAAACAACATTTAAAATTTCACATTTACCCTCGTACACGTCAGCCACGGTTTAGCGAGGATTACATTTTGTGCAAATCTCGAAAATCGCACATATCGAAATTTTCATAAATTGACAAAACTTTAGCGTTTAGTCATCACTACGCAAAATCTCATAATTGGAAAAGTCTTCCCAAATATGTAAAATCTCATAATAGGGAAAGTCTTCATAGTTGCAAAAACCGTGAAGACTTTTTTGCAACACCCTGTATATTACATTCACATTTTTATAACAGGGTTAAAAAGTTATATGAAAACCATCACGAATCGGAAGTGACAACTTTTCAAATGGAATAATTTGAACAAAACGAAAAATCAGCAACAGAAGTGGAATCAAAAACAAAAGGCAAAATACGTGTCAAGGAAGGAGATAAATAATAATTATGAATACGACATGACTAAGCTAGCACATTTGACTACTTTTTATGTTCATTAATTAGTTTTTTAAGTTTTTTTCTACCTCTAGGCATCATCGAAAATTAACATTATCACCGTCTCATCAAAGCGACCGATGAACCAAAAGGAGAAAATAGGCCCCACACAGAGTCAAACAACAAGTGTTAACAGGAAGTGGCTACGCAAGTTTGATGTACAATTTCTCAAAAAACGTTTTTGTCTTATGTATCAGACAGGGGCTAATGTACTTTTTTCCTTATTAGATTTCACCTTATTTTTTTTTTCGTTGTTTAGTCGGTCAGTGGGTAAACAGAGTTGAGAGGTTTGTATAAAGAAGAACAGTCGTGTTACAAATTGCAAACGACAACAAACTCAACCATCATATCCACTACAGCGTGACAGTGTGAACGAACCTGAATTATTTATTTTTTTTGCTCCCATCATCGTTTTGTACGATGATCAAAAGAAATGCCTGAGTCACTTTCCAAATGATCACGGTTTTTCATTAGTGTGTTAACCACCTACGCCGATTTTCTCAAAAATCATTACATACAAACATTCAATTCCAGTTCAAAGCATCTTTTCAACTATACTAGTCATTTTCACAAAGCTTGTCTTTAACCTTCATAATTTTTTTTTATAGAACGTACAATTGTACTAGTTATAATTGAAGGGTCAATGCAACATCCCACAAACCGAGATGATTAGCTCCAGTTAACGTTGATTTCTAGTTAAATCATTTTTTTTTCTTCAAAGGTATTGAAACCGAACATTTTTGACTTCTTAACAACAACTAATTTTCTCTCCCCACTTATTCAGTTTAATGACAGAAATGGTACACATTAATAGTTGAGATCTGATTTACAACATTTTAAACAACAAACATTAAACGTAGTTTCAACGTTCTGAACTTGAACTAGAATTGAAGACTTGCCCGGAATAACGTCGCATCGCATGTAACAATTCATAGTTTTGAGTAAATGACAAAAAAAGTATTTAGCAACACATTGATTGTCACATATTAGGTAACCAATTTTGAAGTAATATATATCTATGTTTTAGGTAAGTATGAGTTTGTCTATTGGCGACACTAGCTAGGCCCATATATAAGGCACGTTTTTTCATAATAATCTCAATATTAAATTTTTGTAACATATAACGTTATTCCGGGCAAGCCTTCAATTATTGATTGGTATTCATATCTCATTTTATATCATTAAGGACATCGGTATTCCGTTAACATAAAATCATACGAAAGTCGTTCAAGTAACCGGAAAGAAATAATTGAAGGGCGTGGTGTAAAAGGTTGACATTTTCGGGAAAATCGCGTTAAAAGAACTGAACTTGGCATTGCTGTCTATGGGCTACTTCACACTTCTTGTACTAATATCTTTGCTTATACAGTAAGTCCTTGACTTACGCGGATTCGAGTTACGCGGATTCGTAGATACGCGGTTGGTTCCAGCTGATAGT
>JAQIWH010005040.1:0-15492 GCA_034695005.1 Cryptops parisi
CACGAATAACATTTCTGCGCAATCGGATTTGCAAAATTCGCAAAATTACGCGAGTTACAGCACTTTTAAATTCGGATTTTTTATTCCAATTATGTTCGATTTGAAAGGGCTCAAATCGTATATAACAGTATATCAAGGTGTCCAGCATGATCCTCCAACAATTGTCATTGAGTTACATAGGAAATGTTGAGTATTTCATGGTGAACACTTTATATATGTTGTAACTTAGAGTATCTAATTCAATCAGTGTCAAACTACTGTGTATAATTTTTATTTCCATTCATTATATAACATCATTCACGTTGCAGTATTTCCCCAAGTAGGTTTGTATATTATATGTAAAACAATTACCAACATTTGACATAGCATTATTAAACCCAAAACAAGTTGTTTTTTTCTGGACTTTACAAAAATATTACAACAAAATTTTATTATCAATCGTTTGTTAGAGAAACATTCATTGATCAGATTTTCTTCGAATTGAGCAATCACTTTGGACATTTCAACTCAACTTGGAATTGACACCGAATTCTATGTCGATCGGCAGGTTACAAAAGTGGACATCCAGGCGACATTTGTCTATGGGCGAAGGCATGATGCTCACGTGGAAATACTGATGTATGGTGTAGGCATTCCAAACAGCCAAAGGACCGTACCATTTCAACATATTGTACGAAATGTACGGTTTCCATTCTTCCCATTTATAAGGATACCACACGACTCCATACATGATTTCTTGAGCTGATGGAATTCTCTTGGTTTCGTCATTCTGTTTCTTGACATCCTCTTTTGGACGAAGTCGGACAGGAGATCTTGACTGAAAATGCAAGTACGTCTTTTAGGGGGAAAATAACACGATCGACTTTACTGCGATTTTCATCTGCAACCCATCAATGGTTTGTTTGAGGACTTTGAGCTGCAACCGAAATTAGTGGAATTGCGTCAAAATCGTAATGAAATCGCAAGTAAAAGTCGATCGTGTCAATTGGCCTTTGGGTTCCTAAACGAGTGAATTAAAAATGATTTTTTAAACATACTCTTTATATACTGTCATGTACAGTTATGCTGTATGTACCACACATACATAATGTAAAGAATCCATTTTTGATTTCTACATGTTTCGATTTACGCGAATTAAATTTATGCAATCTTTGAGTAATTTGATATTCATTATGCGCGTTTTGAGTAATTCCGTTTTTTGATTTTTTGCAGTTTTTGATTTATTTATTCATATAATCGATTTTTTTTCACATTGGATTTAATGAGATTTTTTTGATTTATGCGAATTACTTATGCGGTTCTCGTTTTATGAGTTTTTGATACTACGATATTCTCATAAACTACTGTAGATGGCAGTATACGTTCAATTCCCAGCTCGCTCACTTACAAACTCACTCACAATATAAAAATTAGCTGTTTGCTATTAACTAAAATAAACTGTTAGTTTCTTGTGTTATTTTAAGTTTGTTACTGTAAGGTATACCATCGATAAAACGACGTCATTTTTCCTATTGTCCAAAAATGAAATTCCCCATTTCTTGTACAGTTCCTGGGCAATGCAAAATGTAACGCAAGTCCAGGCGAAATCAGGAATCAGATCCTGGATGAATGCGTTGAAAAATTGTGTAGAAATCATTATAATTTAAACCCCCCCAAATTTATATATCCATTTTTTTTTTCAAATTTTAAGAATCATTATAATACTTGCTTATTAAATTGTTAAAACTAATTTTAAACTAAATTCACATTATTTGTTTAAACAATGTGGGGATTTATATACACGTAATAAGAATATCCAAATTTTAAAAACCATTAAAAAAATAAATGTGTATCACATTTTTCAACTAATTTTTTTAAACAATGTAAAAATTATTATTAGTATTAAAAAACATCTAAGTTTATTAAGTTGCGTCATCGTTATTCACACATGCTAGTAACGGTAGTAATAGCAATACAACAATGAAAATTTAATTTGATTTACAACAATGAAATGCAAATTTAACTTGATTTACAACAATGAAATGCAAATTTAATTTGATTTACAACAATGGAATGCATAACGTGCGGCAAATTCAAATCTCAACAATGAACTGAACAATAAGCTGTAAGTAATCTAGATACCCCGCGGTTACCATACCAACCACGGGGGGGGGGGTTGATTTTTAGTTAATATAAATATAATAATAATAATAATAATAAAAATAATAATAATAATAATAATAATAATAATATATTTTGGATAAATAAGAATATCCAGATGAGGCGTAGTGTTTGTTGGTCAATAGATGAAACAAAAATTTGGTTCATCTAAAAATACCGTATTTTGATATAATAATTGAAACAATAGGACAACAACTAATAGACCTCATCATAACTTTAAAAATAGCTTTAAAAACTAATTAAATGAAAGATGTAATAACACAATAGAATAGTGTAAATAACTATGACAAAAGACTGAAATACAGATGCAGGAAAAGCTATAGTCAAATGATTAATGAGTTTACAAAATATAAAAACCCATACATTGCTCAATACTGTTTATGTAAAAGAAAGAAAATGTATAACATATCTTTACAAATGTGTATCTTTTGTAATTATTTGTGTATAATTATTATCATTACATGGTTCTTTATTTTTAGTTTGTTTTGTTCATAGGTGTTTATGTTGTTAATTTTGGAAACAAAAAATCAACTTTATTGTTTTGTGTTTTATTTTATTTTTTAAAGTTTTTATTATTATAGTGGTTTCGAACGGTGTTTGAAGAGTATATAATGGTGTTTGGTGGGGAAATTCCAGTCAAGGTTGAAAAGGAAGAAGAAGAAGAAGAAAAAAGTTGTAATAAACTGGAAGAGATCAAGCAGTCGCAGCCAGTTCAACGCAGCAGATGCATCGCTTGACCTTTGACTCTTCACCATTTCATCTCACGATTTGTAAGAAACTACATCCTGCGAAATATGCAGTTTTTCGAAACTTTTTTGGGGGGTAAAAAAAAAATAGTTACTTTTTTTTGATTAAACGTCCCACCTCTTTTGTGTTGTACTTGGTTATATGAGTTTATTTTGGGAAAACAAAGAAATCACATACTCATAATCTAACCTGCAAAATAAACCCATAACCAAATACAAGAGAGGTGGGACATCTAATCGAAAAATACCAAAAAAAAAAGAATATATAAATTTTTTTTTCATTAAATTAAATAATCGAATAAAAAATGAGTACTTTTCAGTTAAAAGAGAAACCACTTGTTCACTATTATAGTGGCGGCACGTTTATGTTTGGTTTGTTTTATTTAACGCGTTGTGGCATTTGAAAAACGGCCACAACGCGAAATTATACCAGTAAGTTTTTTGTTAAGTTTGTTTTTGATTTAGTTAGTTTATATTATTTTAGGTTAGGTTAGTTGAGATTAAGTTAGCTTAGTGAAACTTAGGTTTAATTCGCATATTAACCTAACCTAAACTCTTGCATAAAACGCAACTATTCCAATGCTAATTTCATACTTTGCCAAAATATGTTAAACATTATATAAAATGCCCGCATTGCTGGTGACATGTACAGGATACTTGTTAACTACAATAAATCAAAGTTAATAATTAATTATTTTATTATTATTATTATTTTTTAAACTTTTGTTTTGTATATTAGTTTCACGCGTTTCAAGGCGCGAAATCGAACCAAGACAACAATTTACGCAGGATCTAGCGCTTTCTTGAGTTTACTTTCTCGCGATGCATCTCGGGAATTGAATTCATTTTCTCACTCAAACATGGCGGCCTTTGTGAGCGTGAAGTGGCGCTCGCACGCAGAAAATGGAACTCGAGGAGCAAAATTGAGGGTTTGAAAAAAAAAATAAAAAAAACAAGACCCCTCCAAGAACGAGGAGAAGAAAGTGTTACACCCCCATAACCAAATTATTCGACTGCTGCTCGTCGTCGAGATACTTTTTTTTAGACAGCCATGTTGGCGTCGTCGAGCGTTGTAACACTTCGAGGAGTTGTCGTCTGGGAGAGGGTTGATTTTTTAAGTTGGTCGCTGTCCCAACCCCGAAACTTGGTGCACCACTTAAGAAAGTGAAAACTTTTGGCCTCGATTCGTCTTCGTTGCAACAGTAAGTGTGTTTTGTCGTTGATAAAATTTGTCATAACAACCCTCCTCCAAAAAAAAACAACAAACGGCATGAACCGTAGACATTTGTGTGAATTTCTTGTTCGCTCCCTATAACAAAATTCAACAATATCTCTTCCAAGTATTTTATTTTTTTTTGACTTCCCTCCTTTTTTGTTGTTATAACAGACGGTTGTAAATATGGTATTATATATATATGGTATTTTATATTTTATATTTATATATTTTTTATATTGTAGTGATGATGATGAGTTCGAAAAGCATCTGTCATTAGAATGTCATCACCAACTACTTTGTCTGCTGTCTACTGTACAGTATGATACTGTACAGTGTGGTGATACTATACAGCAGATAATGTGTTACTATACAGTGTGATATTATACAGTGATTGTATAGTGTTATTCTATTATACAATAGGCTATTATAGTGATAACTAACAGTAGTGCAAAGTGAATATAGTTATTCACTTTTATTGTAACTATAATCACTTTTTTGCTATAGTGTGATATGGTATTATACAGTGTGATATTATAGTGCAAAGTGAATGTAGTTATTCGCTATTATTCTAAGTATATTCACTTTGCTATAGTATGATATTGTACAGTGTGATACTATCGAGTATAGTAGCATGTAGCGGACTTTTATCAGTCTACTACATATAAACAATAAATGAAAAGTGTAATGTTCATATATAAACATCATGCCTTTAAGTATTTATTAATATGTATTGTTTGAAACGACTATGATGGAACTGTCAATGATTTTAAAGGTAATCTTTGTCTCACAAAAAAATTGTGACTTTTTTTTTGCTAGTAAACTATTAATAATTTGTTGATTACAAGCTCACGAACGATTAACTTCCAATCTATCATTGGAACATGACAGGTTTTTAACTTAAAAGTTCCGGTTGGAATGTGTGTAATAGTGTAGTCTTTGTAAAGGACAATACGAGTCACAGTATTGAGTCATGTATATTTATAAAAGGTGTTTGTTTTGTTGTTTTATAGTACTTTAATGGATTTTTTATTTATTTATTTGTTTTGTTTTTATTGCAGAATTGTACAATGTCTGCTGTTTACGTTAAGCGAGAACCCGAAATGAGCACATGCGGCGGAATCTGCTTTGTGTGCGGTAGCAACGGTGCCGAATTCCGACTTCACGTCAAGCCTCGGGATCACGGCAGCTGCTTCCCATTTCTCGAAAACCACGTTCCTCCGGAGGGATCCGAGTTGCCAGCTTCGGACGGAAGCGTGAGGTCGTGTTTTCTTTGCCATTCCTTTCTCAACCAGCAGTGGGAAGCTTTTGAACGGAACAAGACGCCGCACGTCAAGAGACTGTACTGGCTGAAACGTGCCGACAATGGTCCGTACATGGGTGCCGAGATGAGGTTTCAAGGCGAGTATGCGTCGCAGTTCATGGGTTTGCAGTCGGGTAGTCAGGACTACGATAACAAGGATGGAGGACGTGGGAGCGTCAACACTTACGTCGATGACGACAGCGCCGACACAATACTGGACCTGCGCAGTTCCAAAATGGATGTGATGCCAGGCATGGGGAGAGTAGAACTTGCGCCGCCTCCCAATCATTTGTCGGAAGAGCGGGAGGAACAGCGAGTGCTGGACCTGAGCATGCCGGACAAGAACTCGACGACGGAAGTTTGTTACGTTTGTGGTGAAGAGTGTTCGAAAGGGACGCTCATCAACGTGTATGCCAAACCCATATCCAACTGTCCCTTTTTCCCTAGTCTGATGCTGCACCCGCGTCCGAGCAAATCACGCCCGATGGATCCTACGGGCAGGGTGCAGGCGTGTACCATGTGTCATCAACATTTACTGCAGCAGTGGGATGCCTATCAGCGCAAAAACATGAGCCATTCCGAGAGGAACTACTTGCTGAGGCGGCGGCACATGCCCGCTATGAACCCGCCCAATTATGTTTGTTTTACGTGCGGGTTGGAGTATCCGCTGTCATCGCAGCGTGTGTTGTACTCGTGCAAAAATCATGAGAACGAACCTGCATTCCCATTCCTTGAGAAAGTGCACCCTCCCCCGGGTGCGGCATCATTGTCCAAAGGTGGAGTGAAGGTTTGTACCATATGTTACAAATCGATCCACAGGCAGCGGCATGTGTACGAGATTTCCAAAACGCCCGAGTCTAGCCGAATCTATCGTATTCAGAACGAGATTGTCACCAACGGTACTACTGCGACGACGACAGAGAAGCCTTCCAAGTCCGGATACTGGGACAAGAGCGAGATCGGTTGTTACATTTGCAACCTCATCGACAATGTGAAAAACATGACTGTGCTGCACACGGTTCCGAGCAAGTACAAACCTAACAGCATTTATTTCCCAACGTTGAGGAGCGTTCCCAAGGCGTTGTATGCTTGTCCCATGGACGAGGAGGGGCAAATGCTCGTCTGCCGTCCATGTTATTCGTTTCTAATGAACCAATGGGAAGCGTTTGAAGCCGACGGCATCCATCCAGAACAGAGACGCTACCACGTCCGCCCGACCGTCGTCAATGCGTCGCCAGAGCCATACCATCCCGCCCCCAGGAAAGCTTCGAGTTCACGCTCCGAACCCGTGGGACCGGACACCGTTTTGCACGTTCAGGTATCCACACCCGACATTCACATCGACTTCACATCGAGGTCCCTGCATTCCACTCCACGGAACGCGTTGCTAACGACCATTTCGAACTCGAGCATCACACCTCCAATCTCCAGTCATTCCCAACAACTTAAACCTAGTGCCAATGTTACATCCATGTTGTATCCGTCAAACAAAGACTCGAAGCAGTCGGCGGCGATGGAGTATTCCGACGGCACGCCGCCGAAACTTGTCGTCGCCACCAATCCGTGTGAGAACCATCACCAACGTCCACCTCTGATGGTGGGCTGCGTATGCTACGTATGTGGTCAACATTCCGAGCCAGGGCAGACTTACTCTTTGCGGTGCTATCCCCAGAAAAGCACTAGCCCGAACCATCCCAACGATCAGCAGCATCTGGGACAATCAGCCTTTTTCCCATTCCTCACCGTTCACTCGTCTCCACCCGCCGCGGACAAAATGAACGACGACGGTGTCGTGCTGGTATGCATTTTTTGTTACCATTCGTTGATGGCCCAGTGGACAGCGTACGAAACGTCGCCGAATGCGGCTGACCGCAACCCTTGGAACCGAATTTACAACCATTACAATTACGTGTGCTACGTCTGCGGGGTGACGACCTACCGCAAAAGGGTTCGAGGCATCTACGTCTTTGAGTATCCGTTTCTGGTGGACCATCCCCGACCGCTGGGTAGTTTGGTGTTGAACAACGGCGAGCAAGTAGTGGTGTGTCTCATGTGCTATCACTCGTTAAACACACAATGGAATGATTTTGATCGCATGAAAGTGCCTCTGGAATTGCGCAAATATAACTGGATAGCTGCCCCCGCTCCTCATCCCGACAACGAAGATGGCCGCCGAAGTCGCCAGTCAGTTTCTGTAAGTTCCATTTTAATTCTTTTTTTTTGTTTTGGGGTTTTTTGTTTGTTTAATATATGGTTTGGTTCACCCTTACGTTTAGTAAGTAATGTACAGGGTGCAACTTGATATTTATCTTTCATTGTGCGTGCAACTCTTGGGTTTACAAATGGGTTCAGTTTCAAGACGTTTGTTTTGTCATACGTTTGGTTTGTCATATGTGTTTGTTATCTTGCATTGTTGATCTAAACTACATATTGTTGTATACATCAACAGTCAGTTTAGAAACCATGTACTAATATTTTGTATGAATTGTAATGTTCAGTTTAGCGAAAGTCAAACGTTCATAAACCCAAAGCTATCTGTATAAGTTGTTAACGGTTACACCTACGATAACAATTTATCATTGTCTACTTTCTTAAAATATCGATCAACTGATCCTTTTAATCAATGGATGTTGAGCGACACGTGTTAGTGATATATTCTTGTTCTATTTTGGGGACGCTAAGTTTTGTACTGTATCTCACATCGGTAGGCTAATATCACGAATGTAAGTACACCACTACTTTTGTACATAGTACAGTAGCTTTAAGCTTCTTTATTTGGGTTGCCGGAACATCGTAATAGAGACGTGGTTTTTGATGATATGGATTGGGTGGGAACTTTTGCCGTATCTTGTCAAGTTTGATTTACCAACTGGGTGCTGAGAATTGCAAAACGTCATAGCACTTTCAAAATGCGGTGCAAAATATAAAAAAAAAATGAATATGTTGGGTTCAACCATCGCCACTCTTACAACCAAACTCCGATACGATAAAGAGTTTCCGTATCGACAGCTGCAACGATCGATGTTATCGCTAATAGTATATACATTTTTTGGTCATTCTGCAACATGCATCCAACTCGGGCTATCGTTTTTCCGAGATATGAAAAGTCATTCGTTGTTCTAAATGTGGAACACGCTCGTTTTAATCTTTTGTAGGGAAAGGTTTGATAGCCTTAGTTCCATCAAAGATGATAATAACCGATTGTTCTTGATCCTATCTATTATTGCAGAATCAATTAAAGTTTACGCATGTATCATTCTTTGCTAATTTAGCGCACAGTCCATGGTGCTGTACTTAATTATGCCTATATATATAACAACTGTAGTATGTATGGGATGTATGCATTTGGGTTTAATTAATAACGGTTCAGTTCTGATGTTGAAACATATGTCCATTTATTTTTCTCGTTTCATTCGATCAATGGATGGAATACAACTCGAACTTCTTGATGCGAAGAGAAACTTTGAATATCTGAATGAGATGATATATAAAGTATAGTATTCTCTCCTGGTGGTGATGAAACTTGAGATAAGATGGATAAATTATTTTTTCATTTAATTGTTAGTGTATCTGGCATGTTTTTATACTTTTTGTATTAGATTCACTTGTGAGTGAGTGAGTTGGGAAAAGATATACTGCCATCCACAGTTGTTTATGAGAACATACTGTATAGTCCAATGTACCCAAAATGCTGTTCGCATCAATGAAAAACTTGACGTATAAAGAAAAAATCGAATATATAAATAAATGAATGGAAAATTTGCAGAATGGAATTACTGTACAGTACTTAACACTCGCATAAATCAAATATCAAATTACTCAACGATTGCATGAATTTAAATTCGCAAAAATCGAAATTCGCATGAATCAAAAATATTTTTGCATTTAAATCGAAACGTGCAGAAACCAAAAATGGAATTACTCAAAGATCGCATAAGATTTTTAATTCGCATAAATCGAAACATGCAGAAACAAAAATGGATATTTTTTTTTCATTATGTATGTACATACACGATTTCTGCATATGACGGTATACTATAGATGATGAATGAGTATGCTTAAAAAGCATTTTAATGTACATGGTTTTTCATTGAATGATAGTCTGTGTTTCAATATTTTATTTTGGCTTCGTTGCAAATATAACCAACCATAATAATAATAATAATAATAATAAACCTTCAAAAGACTGGTTTATAGTATCTGGTAAACTGTGGTATCTTCTCTCTCACATGGGATAAAAACCTGTTGGACTTTTTTTGAGGTGGATAGGTCCTATTTAGTAGACATCTTCTCGTCCTCCCTTTTCCAAGCAACTAGGTTGGATGGTTACGTCCAAGTAGTGGGACAGGACTTGCCCCAATGTCTAGAAACTGCTTTTTAAATATTTCTTTGTCGATTTTTTTTTTTTGGGAGATCTTTGATTTTTTTTTTTTTTTATCATTATTTGGAAGTGGCCAAAGTTTGAACGGAAAGAAGTTGAAATGTAATTGGTGGCAGGTTTTCTATTTGTGGTTTGCTGCCTAACCCGAAATTATGATGAGATTGACAGCTGATCCTTTTTTATTATTCTTTCAAGGCTGCTTGTTTTGGTGGATAAAAACAATGACCTATAATAACACTATCTACAAGTTTTGCGTGTATGCAGTACCTGTTACATCAGGTTTTATAATGTAACCCATCATGACATTACCGGGGAAACTTTGTTTGGGAAGCCGGTTTTTTCTTTTAGAGCCAAAAAAAGTATAACCACTTTGATCGCAATTATCTTTTATAGTGTCAACAATCCAAGGATGCTATGTCATGTCGAGCACTAGGTTAGACAGGCGGTCGCTATAAACACCCTATAGTCGCCATAAAAATGTGTTTAGTGCTGCCCTAGACGGAACGATGCTATTATTAGTTAATAGATTGTCTCTTGGTTTTCTAGACTTTGTGTGTTGTCATGGTAGTCGCAGTACCGGTAGTTTGTATTTTTTTTTGGATGAGCTTATTGAGCTTGGAATCGATGGTAATATATTCCCAATTATGGTTGTATTTGAGTTTTTACACTCTTTATATTAATTTCAGAGTGAGTTTGTGAGCTGGGAATTGAACGTATGCTTTCATTTACAGTCGTTTATGAGGAAATACTGTAGTACTGTATAGTCCAGTGTACCAAAAAAACGCATAAAACGAGAATAAGTTCTTTGCATAAATATAAAACCGCATAAGTCCAATGTAAAAAAAAAATAATCGCACATCAAATCGCAAGTCGTGTTTGCTTGGCCCACCAGGACGTAAAAGAACAAATCAATAAATACAGTATATGTATAAAAAATAAATAGAAAATTGCAGAAACCAAAAATGGAATTACATGCATAAATTGACTCAAAGATTGCATAAATTTTAATTCGCATAAATCAAAACATGTACAAATCAAAAGTGAATTTTTTTGCGTTGTATATGCACATATTGTACTGTACAGTATATCTGACAGTTATGACAGTAGAGTATATTAAATGTGTGGTCTGTACTTGTTTAGTTGTCAGATAACTATAATTTCATAGATCATTTCAATGAACTACATTATATTGCCGGTATATAGATTTTTGTATAAAATGCTTAGTTAACCGGAATAATCGAGTATCTGGTACACACATGTGCATGAAGCTTTTGCAACACATGTTACTATTTTTCTCTTTCAAAATATTTTATGCCTTGGTAAAGGGTGTATCATAAGTCGAAAAGTCAAGAAAGCAAACACGCAGTGCAAATAACCAATGTCACAAATGTGTTGTTCGTGTTTGGTAAGGCTGGTTGGCCGTTTGGAAGTTTCATATCTGTGTGTACATCCTTGACTATCAGCTGCCAAAGAGTTTAGCAAGCAGATGGAAACTACAGTTTCAGCTGTTGGTCAATTCCAAAGGGCAAATGAGACTCCCCATTTGTTTGATTTTTTGTGTGTGTGTTTGTTGATTTCCTCGTAGATGTACAATAAATATAATTATATATAAACAGAATACTCGTATTGAATAATAATCAGTGGAAGATGACTATTTAGGGACCATGCGTTACTAAAGTCATGTAACGACTTCCTCCATAAATGACCAGACTTTGTTGATGTCAATTTCTTAAAATTTCGTTACGGCGAATGTTCGTAAATGGAGTTGCTTGTTAACACGAATCTTCAGCAAAATGATAAAGAAAGCACAAAAAAATATATTTGTTGAACATAGTGTTGTTCTCGGTTCTGTGAATCGTTCGTAAACACGAACATTATAAAAGACATCATTCTATAGCCTCCAGCATTATTTTCTTCAAAATTTGCATTTTCGTTTTTGATGGCTCACTGTTGTGTAATTGTAGGGTTCTCATTTATTATTATTATCATTATTGTTATTATTTTGTAATTCGGCCACTGTGGTGTTGATGCATGAATTTGGTGAGAGAGAAAAATCAAGAGCATACAAGACATGAATGTTAATTGATTACCGGGGGGGGGGAGTTGAAAATGGATTAATACTTTACCAACGTACTGAAGGGGTGGAAGTTCCAAAAGAGTATATACTCTCATGATGGTTTCAAGGCCATAGTTTTCTTAGGTCGTGACACCCCATTTGTAATGTCGAGAAAAGAAATGTAATGAACGAGAAAATTTTAATTATCAACGGTTTTTGTGCGACAAGGTTGAAACACTTGTTTGATTTAATTTGAGTGTTGTTGAAAAAGAACATGAAAAAGTGGTGTTTCAATTGGTGCCATGTGTCAGAGCCAGTTTCCTTTTTTATTTTTGCTTGTTCGTAAATCTAACATCACGAACGTTTTTATTGACAAATCGAGCATTAATCAACGGTTTTTGTTCGTAAATCAAATATTGACGAACTTTTTTTTTTATCGTAAATGGAACATTGACGAACTTTTCTTGTTCGTAAATCGAAATGTTTTTTTGTAGTGCAGTGGAATCTGGTTAATATAATCACGGATAATGTCATCGATCGGGTATTGTTGTCATAATCAGTCGTTCCCAAAACACTTTACTGTTTTGTTTTTATCTATTATTAGCCGCCTATTGTTATCAAAAGGCACTAATCTCAAAGTGATCACAATAACCGGATTCCACTGTAAATCGAAATTCACGAACGTCTTTTGTTCGTAAATCGAACGTTCGTGAACCCATGGTTGTCCGAAAGTCCAACATTTTTAAAATTCTTATGTTTCTTTGTATCGTTAATACAGTACCGGTACAAGTGAATCTCGATTTACGAACTTTCGCTATAACGAATATCACAATTGATACAAAATTTCTTCAAGTCACTGATAGTGTGTGTGTTGCTTTATGAAACGGAATATCAGACATACAGTGAGGATAAGTGAAGGCTTGTCCGGAATAACGTTGCATGTAACGATTCATAGTTTTGAGTAAATGGCAAAAGAAGTATTCAGCAACATTGATTGTCACCCAATTTGAGGTGCCCAATTTCGAAGTGATATATTATATGAATGTTTTAGGTAGGTATGAGTTTGTCTATTGACAGCACTAGCTAGGCCCATACACGAGGCACAGTTTTCCATAATAATCTCAATATTGAATTTTTGTAACATACAACGTTATTCCGGGCAAGCCTTCAATCGCAAAGTTTTACAACATCATTTCATTTTAAGGTGTTGGGTTAATCCAGCAAAACTTATCAAGGGGCTCTGTGTATAAAAATTTAACAAAGAGCTCGAGCAAGCCCCTTCTTCCAACACGCCACTGAAAATAGGAAAAAGGTCCTTTTATTCACCGTCTAAATGTTAACTGTGCGGTGGTTGGTTCACCGTCTTTGATCGATGAACCCTTATTAGCATCGTTTTATTAAACCATGAAAGCGAATCACCCACGAGTCAATGGTCCAGAATGGAATTTCACCCACATCAAAAGGAATCCCCCTTTTGAAAGCCTTTAACACACCCGGTTGTAAATCATCGATAAATTCTCCCATTTCCTAACCATGTCCATGAACTCGTTTCTCACAACGTCCATTCCATAAAACGTGGGGTGTAAAAAAAAAAAATAAATCAAACAAAATTTAATAGCGAATCGAATAAAATCGTCAATGACGTAACATAAGCTTTAGGTCTCTTTAAAATAGTTTAGGATAAAAAAAAAAGTCACTACCAAGACCGGGCTTGTTGTCGCGTACATAATGTGATGAAGTTTCCATGGCGACAAACTTTCTTCCCGTTTAACTTTCTCAACTTTTCTCATATCCGAATTCACTTTTCTCGAGCAATGGACCTCCGAACAAGTCGTCTACTTTAAGATCTCGACAACGTATAACGGACACTTTCAGTTTCTGGTGGAACTGCCAGTTGGATGGCATTTACGGTTTAGTCTTAAGCCCATTTCACACGTCAAACTTTTTCAATGAAATTTTCATCGATTCCAACTGTTTTTCTGACGTCATACACGCATCAAGGTGAGTTTTCGTACTTTATGTCAAACAACGACAAAAGCATTGAAACGCGCTCGGATTTGTGTATGACGTCAGAAAAACAGTTGCAATTGATGAAATTTGATTGAAAAAGTTCGACGTGTAAAATGGGCGTTACAGTTAACGTCAAACTATGTCTTTCATTGTACCAAAAAAGAACAATTTCAAAGATGGAAAGTGCGCATGGCGTTTTATAAAAACGAACGATGGTCATTCTAGTTTACTAAAGGTGCTGAAACGTATCGAATCTTAATACAGTAGAATCCGGTTTTTATAATCACGTTAATAAAGTTATTTATCGCCTATTGTTTTCATAATCAGTCGGTCCCAACACACTCTGTTCAAGAGTTATTTTATCCATTGTTTATTGTTATCAGCCGGTTATCGTTATCAAAATCAGTTGTCCCAAATTGATCATAATAACCGGATTCCACTATAGTATACTTTTTTTGCTAGTCAAATAAAAACCTTAAAAGTGACCTCCGAATCAATGTTCCAATTGTTCACACCTCGTGAAAGCTAATTTTACTCCCAACCAATCGAACAGCATTTTTTTAAATAGCCCCCTCACATTTTCGGTTTCGCTCGTGCTAATGAAGATCGATGGGCCTTCGTCGGTACCGAAAGAAAAACGAACGAAACCCAAGTTGATTTTTTTGAACATGACAGGATTTCCTTTTGCAACAAGGTCACGGTCATTTCGTCGTATTACCCCGTAAAAAGGTAACTTCCTCGATGATGTGATCGTCATCAGCGCAGTGACATAATCACCGACGACGTAACGGACGACAAGTCGAAAGGCACAAGATAACTGAAATGCATAGACCAAGGTAGGTCAGTGAATTCGGGCCTTCGGCGAAATTGAAGACACAAGGATTAAATAGTGAAACGAAACCTTCCGGAGACAAGAAGCTCGTGAAATGCTTTCGTTTCTTCACGGATAAATGGCTTAATTAAGGCTAATTGAGAGAGAAAGAAAAAGGAGTAACGCTAATGAACGTCACGTGATTGGGGGCTTTTTACTCGTCCGCACCTCCCACCGCAACACACACACACACATATATATTGACAAAAAAAGTGTCTCATTACGACTCCAACGTTGGTTGTGAGTTTTTTTTAACTATATACATGACCACAAACACGCGAGAAATTTTTTTAAATAAATGTTGATAGGTGAAAAAAAATGATTATCATCGTCACATCCGAAACGATGCCCTATCGACTGTTTTGGTTTCCTTGACCCAATAATAAAACATTTCTCTAGTTTTCATTAAAATATTCCCAAATTTAAATAAAAATCTTCATCTCAAAAGTTGACAGGTGGGGTAGCGACTTAGAAACAAACAAGTTGGAGTAAAAATGTTTTTTTTTTTTTAAGAATACACTTTATACATAGTTTCGCTTAATGCGAATTTAGATTTCAGCAACCTTTGAGTTATTCGATTTATACGAGTTTTGAGTATTTCCATTTTAGATTAATGCGATTTTTTTTTTTTATTCGAATTAGGCAGTCCAACTGGACCAAATACACAAAATAAATACAAAAAATCAGGAAAAATTGATGTGAGAAAACAAATGTTTGTCAAATTCATTGAAAGCAGTTGATAATGTGTGGTC